>JANAVB010013826.1:0-28385 GCA_029216955.1 Iris pallida
TCAATCAATAAATATATACCAACTGGAAATCCAAAATTGATTTCAAAACACATTTTGTTCATCATATAGTGTTTTGAAATAGACCCAAAAAAAAATTATCAATATAGTAGGAATCAATCATTGGTCATAAATAAATCATGAGGAATAGAAATTCGCAGATCTAGTATATAAAAAAATCAATATATATAGACTTTTAACAATGATCACAAAAATATGATTCATAATTTGCCCATACAAATTAGTGAATCAATTCCATAAATAATATAATCATTTAAAAAGAAATCAAAATAAGTAAACTAGAATCTATGCAAAATCTATACCAAAGTTCATGCATTTGAATTCAATTACCTTAGCATGATATATATCCATCAGATAAAAGAAGGTAATGAAGACAAATACTTGAGAAGGAGAAATTCAGTCGACTTGAATGCTCCCCCAAAGTATGATCAGTCTAAATAAGATAATCATGAACTTGGAGATAAAATCTAAATAAGAAATGCCAAATCAGTTTAAACTCAAAAGGAGTAATCAAATAAGAATGATTAAACATATTTGGCAAGATAACTTTTAGAAACTCGAATGAGAGAATTAAAAATAAATATTAATAATCATATATTCTCTCATCTAATACAAATCCAAAAATCATGAACAACTCAACAAGATATTTAAGGTAAAAGAATATATGTCCATGATGAACTAGGTATACCATATATTAAGGGCATAAAATAATTGAAACAATTAATTTGCTCCCCCTTAAAATATGCGTATATAGTTCAAAAATAATTTATATGCATAAAATAGATAAAATAAATAATCACAAGATCTAAGAGATTTCCAAGATATGCATCTTTTCTTTCCTTTGATCAAATGCATATAAAATTCCAAACTCAAAATATCATCTTTAGGCAAGAAAAGAAATCCAATAAATGCTTAAAGATGAACAAAATATATCTCCAATATATATATATATATAAGAAATATTTTAATACATAAAACGATTTTGAAAACTGTCTTTAATAATAATATTTGAGTACCGGACAGATTCAATAAATCAAAAAGACATCAAAAAGACTTTTCAAAAATATGGAGTTTATTACGAAAAAAAAAATGTCTTAATAATGTTCGAATGCGTCCATTTAGTCCTCAGACTTAAAGCTGGCGATTCGAATCACAAAAACAATTTCAACAAAAGAATCCATAAATCATAAATAAATCCATTTGAACAAATAAATATAACTAGATAAATGTTCAAAGAAAAGTGTATTCTAGATATATGGAATGTCAAGGGGATAATTGACTTGAAACAATTTACTACTCCACCTTTACATGGCTATATCCAAAAATAATAATAAAATAAAATTCAGAGAAATATTTCCAGAAGTAGAAAACTAATTCAAAATATTAGATCTTCTTATCAAAGTTCATTTCTTCCCTTTTAAAGCTTTAGCACGGTGTTTACTGACAACTGTAGGGTTAAAGAAAAGAAACGCTTTGAGAGAGAGATTCAATATGCTTGACTTCTCCCCTGCAAAGAGTTACTGTTGTAGACAGTAAGTAACTTGAATAAGAAGATAATAATATAAAGCTCAAAAATCATGAATATTATGAATATTACACAAGCTAAAGATGAAATCACAATACCATAATATTCAATGAGTAGTCACGAATACGAAAAACAATCATCTTTAGACAAAAGAAGAAATATCCATTAAATGAACATTTAAAAATAAAACAAAAAGATATTTCAAATTAGCATGATGAATAATCGTATAAGTCAAAAGATGACATAAATTGATCTATGCTATAGAATCTCACAATCGACAAGATAGATCAACATATGCTACCTTTTGTGAAAATATAAAGAGAGAATATTATCCATCAAATCTAAGAAATCCAAAAATCCAAAAGATAACAATTGCAACTAGATCTCAATAAATCTTTAGTTTAAAAAGCGTTGATCAATCTTGGGTTAGCTGTAGAGGTACTGTCCCAGCTAACGGAGGTTCACCGGAGAACACTTAAGTACCGCTTCGCTTCGACCGTAGTCGTGGTGACAGACAGATCCTTTGTAGGCTTGTACCCAAAACAAATCTCTTCTTTAATAACCGAGGATTCAAGAAGAATTAGTGCAATATGAAATCAATTATATTCTATGGACTTAAAAAAATCTTAGAATAATGTAGCATATAGCATAAATTACATTTATCCATATGTGCTACAAAATCATTGGGTAACAATAAAATATAAAACATTTGTAAATCAAAATGTAGGACATAGATACGTTGATGTATTCTGGAACCTAGGAGACTGGGTTCAGTACCTTAGATCCAGAACTAGACGATAGTTGCATTTAGATCTTAATAAATCTTAAGTCTATAAAGTATTGATCACTTCGGGTTAGCTGTAGGGGCCGGTTCCCAGCTAGCGGTAGTCCGAAGACTAGTGCACCGTGTCGCTTCAGGCTATTTACACCTGTATGACAGAAGGACCCTTTCGACTTGTTCCCAAAATGATCCCTACTCTTAAGAACTTAGATTCAAAGAAATAAATGCAGTATCATCGAACATCGTCGAAATCCAGAATCCCTAAAAGTAAATACCCAAGGAATGGTTTATCAAGATCAAGATATTAAAAAATATCATGTATCCAAAATGTCAACCAAAAAGCCAAGAAAAACATACACCATTAAAAGAGGCTTTGAGGAAGAAGCTAATAAAGATAAGAACATAAATTGTTCAAAGAAATCAATAGCTGAAGTATGAGATAAGCACAAGTTTGAAACTACCTTTTTTTTAAAATAATATAATAACTTGAACTTAACTCATATATCCCCATAAAGATATTTATACAATATAAGAAACATGAGCAATATATAAATGAAAATGAATTATTCATGTATCATTAACAATCATAAAAAAAATTACAAGATCAAAAACATGCATAAATAAACTTTATCAGACAAAGATGTAATTGATTCATAAGAAATTAATCAAAATAAAATATGAGAATCAATAGTGAATATATTATGCAAGCACAAGGTTAACATAAAAGTATATGTATATACTTTTCAAGAAAATAAGAGACTTGTGCTAAACATACATACTCACAAAATACTGATCAAAGTAAATATGACATGTTAAAGACAAATCGGTAAGAAGTGACCATTAAAAATATTTTAAATACAGAGAGTCAAAAACATATAAACCAAAACAAAATTAAGCTCCAATAGACTAGAGTGATATGCATGCTTCAAGGATAAAACTAAAATAAAGAGCATACATAGATAAATGTGTCACACTAATAAAAATAAATACTATATAGTGTGAACTAATCATTTAAGCTAATCAGCTAGTCATGCTAGAATTATGTCTCACATTGATTCAAACAATAAACAATTAAAAAGACATCAATGAAAGCTAATAGTAAAAAAATAATAAGAACATGCTAGATATTAGAAACTATTTAGTAAGCATGTTACCGAAGTGGTTCTAGTGACCACACTTTTGTTGGTGCAATTGCTTGAAAGATGACCTTTGTAGCTTTGCAATCACCAACATGTTCCATGGTTCTATTTGATATGAGAAGCTTCACCTGCAATATTAGGTGAAGACTTTGGTATCCAATACTTGGATCCACATTTGTTAGCTTTGGGAACCCATTTGCATAAGTTCATATCAACAAGTTTTCTAATTTGACAATGATTAGAAACATGTCCATTCATACCACAATAATGACAGAAAGAATTAACATTAGTACTATGTACAGCAGTATGAGAATGTGCAGTGGGGTGATATGATGTGCGTGGATACTTGTAATAGAAAGCATGGTTATGTAAAGCTTTAGCTTTGCTTGCTTTCTTTCTAAAAGATCTGACATGTACGACTTTGTGATGTGCTAAGTGTCTTGTGTTAGACTGAGTCGTAGGTTGTACTACCTGCTTTTCCAGTCTAATCTCTAACTTTTTAGAGTTAGCACAGATCTCATCATACTTAGCAGAGAGAGCATCAATTCTACATGAAGCAATAAAATACTTCTTCTTTTCTGATTCTAATTCCTCCTTAAGTTTAGCATTTTCTTGAGTGCTTTTCTCAATGCATTCAAGCGCCTCATGCAATCTAAACTCAAGTGTGGATATCTCAATAGAATTATCAGAAGTAGAAGTATCTCTAGCATCATTCAATAAGCAAGTAAGCTTTTTAATCTCACGCTTATAGAATAGAATATCCTTTCTAGCTTGCTTATATTTATCTAATACTTTCTTGTGTTCTTCTAACAGATCACTGAAAGCATCAGATAAATTATCATAAGAAAATTCACTCTCTTCAGAAAAAGAATTATTTTGTACCTCGTTAGATAATGCCATTGTGCATAAATTTGCAGCTTGATGAGGTATCCCTTCTTCTTCTTCTTCATCTTCTTGTTGTTCTTCTTCTTCAGAATCGCTTGCTTCGCTTTCACACCATATGCCCGATGATCTTCCTTCATTTGATTGTTCGTAGTGACTCTCCTTTCTTGTAGTAGTACAATCTTCTTGGATGTGTTCTATCTTCTTGTAATTGTCACATACAAGCTCTTCTTCGTATAAGGGATTATGCTGTACCTTAAATTCCAATTTCGTCATGTACATATTTGCATCATTATGAAGACTATCCTTCTCTCTGGAGTTGTTAGCTTTGCTTTCATACCTGCACTCATAAGTAGCTTCAAGAACTTTCCAAATTTTATGAAATGTTGTGCAAGTATTAATAAGATTAAATATATTTGTGTCTACAGCACAATAAAACATATGCATAGCTTTTGCATCAAGGCTAGCTAACTTCTTCTCTTCATCCGTGTAACTATAATAAGGCTTATTGATTATAGAGGATGTAAGAATAGAAGTAATAGTAGGCTTTTTGTAGCCGGTGACAACAATTGACCATAAGTCAAAATCTAGAGACTTCAAGTAGAAGCTCATCCGTGTCTTCCAATAGCTATAGTTTGTTCCATCAAATAGTGGGAGTCTATTTGAGGATTGCTCTTCATTTGTGAAGTACATACTTGCTATATGTGATACAGTGATCTATGTAACAGCTATAATAAATAAGAATATAATAGCAGTGTTACCTTGCTTTACCTGTATAACCCGCTCTGATACCAATTGTAGGACCGATTGTAGGAATGAGTTGTAAAGCGCAATACTCTAGAGGGGGGGATGAATAGAGTAGGCAGCAGAAATTAACTATTTAAAAATGTTAGTAACAAGATCACAAATAATATATCACAGATATGTAAATAAAAAGTAGAGAGTAGAGAGCAAACGCAAACACAAGGATGTATACTGGTTTCCCTTCTTGTGAGGACTAGTCCAGTCGGAAGAACTCTAGCTTCAGTTGAATCCACTATGAAAATCACCACAAGTTTTCATCCGAAGATCTTGCAACTTCTACAACGCGAGCTTTGATCCGAAGTACTCGACCAACTTCAATTGTGAAGTGTGTAACTTCAATCAAGCCTCCGATTACAACCACTCTGAAACTTCTAGACCGTACCGCACTGGCAAATCGACTAGAGGATTGTAACTGGCTTGGGATTTGAAAATGAAAGCTCAGAACACTTTGGAAGAAGTAGTAGGCTTATAGAGAAGAGATATAAAAGTGAATGAGTGAGTTGAAATGATCGAAATCCTTCTCTATTTATAGTTTTTCCAAAGGCAGAATTCTGACATAATTCGGGCAGAATTCGGACAGAACTCTATGAGAAAATCTCGGTGGGATCCGTAACTGCAGGGAGACCAAGTTCAAAAAGCAACGTTCACTAACCGAACTCTGGCCGAACTCTGGCCGAATTCGGGACCTGAACTCTGGCCGAATTCTCCTGGAGTTCTGTTGGAGATCTGTCAGGGTTTTTGCAAACTGGTTTTTGGGCTTTTTGAAAAGTCAGGCAGTTAGGAAGTAGTTTGGGCTTTTGTAAGTGGGCTTGTTTTCAAAACGAAAGGATATTTTGAAAACGTTTCTAGGGTAGCCTATTTGTCAGTACGATGCAGTGTACATCGTATTCCTAGACTCAATAAATGTAAAAATACATTGATAAAAATAGGAAAACCAAGAGCCCTTTGATGACGCCTTTCTTCAAATATTTGAGCAGACTTGCAGACGCCTTTTTACTTGACGGCAGTCGTCCAAAGATAAACAGATCTGGAAATCTGAATACCTTTCAGTTCAGAGAAAGCTTCTTGTATGACGCCGTCTTTGGCCCATCAATGATTCTCTATTGCATATGTCCTGGTTTGACAAAGCTTGATCATGCTTACAGCATGTCTAAGAACATGTTAGACAAACATAACAATATGATACAAGCATAGCAATATGATATAGAATATTTAGGACAATGCTAACATTAGGACAATGCTAAGTTAAGTAGCAACATGATAGTGATTACATGAATATTAGTGACGTCATTACGTTAAACTTAATTGATTAGCCATATTCAAAAACATGATATAATCATTGGGCTAACATGTTCCAAGGTTTTCCGTCAACCTTGCTGGTTCCTGGAAGCTGTTCGCAGAGGACGAATAAAGCTTTGAGCAACGGTGATAATTCACCCCAGCATTTCCATCTCTCGTCTGTCATCCTTCTGTTGCATTTAGCAGTTCTGTCACTATCTTCTTTTTAGAAGGCACTACTGCCAGTTTGCTACGATCACGAAAATCTCTTTAGATTATTCGTGTATTACGATATCTTTTTAGATCTCGTAATTTGCAGAATCCTTCTGGATGTCTGTTGCAAACAATTCTTTAAGGAATTGCATTTGAAACGATGTCTTTACAACTGTTTCAGTTTCTGTATTTTCCATCGAATAGCGTGCCTCGGCGTTCCCGACAATAACAGCTCCTGCCGTCGGGGCTGAAGAAGGGGTGGTTCACGTGCCCGGCGATGCTGCTCACGCTCCCCGGGACGTTGCTCGCGCTCGTCACCACCCGCACCACCACGGACGGGTCATTCCACTTCACTATGAACACCGCGAAGTATCCCGGGTCCAGGCCGTTGTCGGTCTCCGGCGCGCCGACGGGCTTGTCCCTCGTCGACGAGAACACTATCCAGTTTCCGCTCGGAGACCACTGGCAGTGCGTGTCGGTCCACTCCCCGTTCGTCAGCCTTGTTATTTCGCCCCCCGGCGATTGCGCGTCCTGCATTATGTAGAGATTCTTGTGCTTTTTCTCTCCTCCATCTTTCGTAGATCGGAACACCAGCTTCGTCCCTGTCACATACATCGAAAAGACCTTGCTCGTATTAAGCTATATATTAAACTTTTTCATTAAACCACACTAGGAGAAAATTTCTCTACCAACAGAGGATCTAAGAATTTGGTGCTCAACCCCTTTCTTTACATATGAATTTCTATCATTTGGTAACTAATATTCAATCTTGCTGTATGGCTAGCTTAATACTAGCTCACTACTAGCAAATGCTGATGTGGCGGAGAAAGGTAATCAAGTTCACAGGTTTAGCTGGCCAGCAACTTTTGGAAAATATTCTTTAAACCTTTCTATTATGTTAATTGGCTACAAAAATTTTTGGGTGATGACATCTTCCATCATGTGACATCTGACATGGAAAGTGATATGCCAGCTGACATGTCATATTTTAACCCAACAAAATTAATTACCCAAAAAATTTATTGTTAATTTTAATGCTAATGCTAATTTTAATTTAATGTTAATATTAATTTTATTGTTAAAATTAATATTAAGTTAATTAATGTTAATATTAATATTAATATTCATGTTAATTTGAAGTTAATATTAATTTTAGTATTAATTTTAATGTAAATGTTAATGCTAATTTTAATTTAATGTTAATATTAATTTTAATTTTAATGTTAATGTTAAAGTTAATATTAATGTTAATTCTAATATTAATGTTAATATTAATTTTAATATTAATGTTAATGTTAACCAGTTAAACATGTAAACTTGATTACCTTTTTTCGCCACATCAGCATTTGCTAGTAGTGAACTGGTACTAAACTAGCCATAGAGCAATTTCGATTACTATTTGTGTTTAGCAGCAAAGTTTTTTGTTTTGTTTGTAGAGCTAGAAAATCCGAACAAAGTAATATTTTCGTTTCAATAGATCTTTTCTAGAGGATTTTGTTTCGAGTTGTATTTAGCTACGGTAAGAATAACATCTGTACAATTGTAAATTTTTTTGTTATAACCAGACTTTCACCAAAAAAATATGTTGAACCTCTTACTACGGGATTGCGGCTGAATGGTTCTCTTTGGAATAAATTGTGCAAATTATTTTGAAAACCAAGAAAATTACTTGGATCTGCTTGAATCATCTATTGTTTACTTATACCAATTAATACAAAGAATATATGCTCAGGCTACTATATTCTCCTTTGAACACAAAGAATATGCTCAGTAGCTACTATTTTCTCGTTTGAACCCTGATTGCCTAAAACATACTTAATTCCGGCAGAACAAGTGCCCAAAACTTTGCTACTATTGCTAGAATCAGAGATCTCCAAAAAACTAAGCTATACAAAAAATAATTATGATTCATTAGATTGTCTTTATTGATAAGGAAAAACGTATAGTGCTTCTTTTCTAACTTTCTAACCCTTCTGTCTTAACATTTGAAGGAGGCTTTTGGTACAATTTTTTATTACTCTCTGAAAAATTTAGGGTGAAACAAATATTTTCATGTTTTGTTTGATTTAGATTGTAAAATTTCATCTTCGAGTATTATAAATATCCAGGTAACAATTTGTGCATATAACATGGGAATTCCTGTCTTAAGAATAGGTAGATATTTTTTATGTCCGTTAATTTTTTGTTTGTTTTTTCTATTCTTTTTTAAGAAAATATTCATTTTCTTTTTCTAGAATTCATTTTCAGTTTATTTTTCATTTTTAAAGGACTACTTTTGTTTTCTGTGTTTTTCATATTTTTTTATTTTTCAATAATTGTTTTTTATTTATTTTTTTCAGTTTTTTTTTGTTCCTTTTCATTTTATTAAGTTTTTTTCTCTGTTTTTCAATTTTTTAATTTTTTTAATTTTTTTCATTTTCCGTTTTTTTGGAGAATGTTCTCTTTTTCATTTTTTATCTTATTTAATTTTTTAACATTTTTTTCTTTATTTTGGCTTTTTTCAGTTATTTATCTTTTTTATTTTTTATTTTCATTTTTAATCTTTCTTAAACTTTTTTTGATAAATATTTGTATATTCATCGAATATGAAATTTTAATTTTTAAGAAAATTTAATAATTTAATAATTAAATTTAATAGTTAATTTTTAAGAAAATTTAACAATTAATTTAATAATTTTATAATTAATAATTTAGTAATTAATTTAATAATTTTTAATAATTAATTTTTAATAATTAATTTAATAATTTTTTATAATTAATTTAATAATTAATTCTTATTAATTAATTTAATAATTAAATAATTAATTTTTAAGAAAATTTAATAATTAAATTTAATAATTTAATTTTTAAGAAAATTTAATTAGTCCGAGCTCTCTAGCCTATGTGTGTGTGTGTGTGCGGATTTCAAAAAAAAAGAAAAAGAAAATTTAATTAAAAAATATTTAATTTTCGAAATATTGAACTTATGGTTATAAACTATTCCGCGTAACAAACCTCGTCGTCTCGTGATGGGTTTTATTTATTGCGAGGGTGGTTCTTTCCTGCTGGTCGACCAAGCAAGAATTTCCAGTGACCCACTAGTTAATGGATAAACAACTCCTTTCTCCACCAATTCTAGTATGAACCACATATCATCCAACTCTAACAATTCTACTATTCTATTCTACTACATTACATTGCATTATAGTATATACAAAAGAATTAAGGATTGGTATTAATTTGAAAATTAACTATAATTAGGAATGGATCTGAAATAGTAACAACTAGGAAGTAGTTAATTACCTTCAGGATTGGTAGATGGGAAGGCATTGTTGAATCCATTTGTGAGCCGTTGAACTGGTGGTCGTTTAGAAGTTTTCACGTTGACGATGGCGCAGATGTCCAGTCTCTCCTTAGACTGGAAGGAAGGACCCATGCATACATATAGTGTATCAATGTCTGGATTTTGGCTCCAAACTGGCGAGAAGACGTTGTCTGCGCCTCTCTACATTAAAACTCGAGTCAGCATCCATTTTCGAATATCTTCAAAATAACAGTAGTTGGATTTTTTTTTTCTTTTTTTTGACTATAGATGTTAGTTCAGGGATATTTCAGAAACATCCGAAAATACTTGATAACGCAAATTCCGATTCTTTCTATACATCTTTACTATATAATACTTCTTGAAAACGGCTCAAAAGATAAATTGTCCAAACCGTATGTATATCATCCATTTAAATAAATTAAAAAATAATAAGTATTAACTAAATATTAACCTAAATTCTCTATTAGTTATTTTAAAAAATAAGTAAGATTTAACTATCTAATATAATTTATTTTAAAATAATAATTTTAACTCAAATACATGGTTAAGATGTAAGACATTTTGCTTAAGTTTCAATTTTAGAAATGATAATTTTTTATAATAAATTATATTTAATTTTTTCTTCTGCACGTGGAACATTACTAATAAGTATATATTTCTGTTAGTAATTAATTAATTAAACTTACCCCGTAAACAATACGCGAGCCTTTGCTATCGGCAACCCACACGGACTTGAACTCGTTGTCAACGAATGAAACCATGGAGCCGTCTCTGTTAAATGTTGGAAACACTCCCGCCACCCTAAAGAGTCCTACGTCCGGATGCGGAGAGTCCAGCTTGTAGAACTGCCTTGGGATATCGTCTCCACTCTATATGTCAATCACAAATTAAGTAATTAATATTGTAACATTAAATTTAGTTAGCGAGAAATTTATCAGCTATTTTGCTTTGATTAATTGATCAGTATATATATATAAATATATATATAGAGAGAGAGAGGCACAAACCTGGAGCATCTCGCTCTTGGCACGATGGTAGCCGATGCGCTTCCCACCATTTATCACAAAGGGGTTGAAGTGGTCGGCCTTCGGTCGGATCTTCTGCGTAATCTTCGTGTTCGCTCCAGTCGTATCGAAGATCTCGCTGTGCCGGTACTGTGCCTCCACGCGGACGTCGCTGAATCCCGACTTCTGACGAATGGTCGCCACCGCCACCGTGGTCTCGTTGATGGCCGCGGGGGTGATCGCGGTGATCCCTTCCGGGGTCACGCGGGTTTCCGTGGCCGAGCCGCCGCCGATGTCGACTCTGAACACGCCCCAGAAATCCCCCACCTTGCGGTGGAAGAACAGGACGCTCTCGCTCCCCCACGTCGGCCAGCCCCCGTTCCTTACGACCAGCTTGCACCCCGGGGGCCTCTTTACGTTCATCACGAAGATGTTGGTCTGTAGATCTTCGATCTCCCCGTCCCAGCCACCATCCTTCCTCTGGAACGACGCCACCGCCACCAATTTTCCCGACGGTGACATGGCCGGGCTTAAATCGGCAGTATCTGCATTTGCTCAGAACGAATTTCATATATATGAGTTAACGGCACTACAGTAATCGAAGAAGATCAGCAGTCATTTGGTTAGAACGAATTATATACGGAAATTTTCATAAGAAGCATTAAAAATATTTAAAATTTTATTGAGAGCACAAAGTTTGCGGAAATCCCAAGAATGGCACAAGAACGCCCTTAGTATAGGCGTTTCGTACTTTTCGTAAATTTTTTTTTTTTTTTTTAAGACTAACACCGTTAGAAAAGTCCGTTAGGCACGAGGGAATTAAAAATAAGAAAAAGTAAAGAACGTCCTTACTAAGGGCTTTTCCTTATATCATTTATTTTCCCGCTCTAGGCCGGTTAGATGGGATCGGTTGATGGGATATAAAGATGGCGATGGGATGTAAAGATGGAATATAAACGGTCAGTTGATGGGACATAAAATGGTTGATGGGATTAAAAGGGTCGGATGATGGGAAGTAAGTTGATTGATCGGATATAAAGTAACTGATGGGATATAAAGGATTATTGAAGGATTGATGGCTATGATATAGGTAGGTAACGTTCGTTTACTAGTTAACGTTAACTCATTAGTAACGGATAGTTTGAAACAGTAAAATTTTCATCCTATATATAGTAATTCTCAGAGTAAGAGTATCTCATTCACTTCTTCTAACTATTTTTCCTCATACAGAAGCTATTCAGTTTAGAAGTTCTCTTCGCCTATTGTTCAATTCAGAAGTTTAGAAGTTCTCTTCGCCTATTGTTCAATTCAGAAGCTATTCTCAACCTGCATTCATAGTCTGTAAGTTCGTGATAATGGATCCAAATTTGACAATAATTTGCTACCATGGAGGTATATTAGATGGATTATCTTATCAAGGAGGTAGTACTCATCTTATTTCTACTTATTATGATATTTCACTAGCTAGTTTACGTAATATTATTAGTGAACGTTTTTCTATTAGTTATGAATTTACTATAAGGTGGTTTTTTACAGATACTTATTTAGTAGTAGATAGTGAGGAAGCATGGAAATTTGTTGTTCAAAATTGTTTAAGTTCATCTTGCATTAAAATTTACATTAATCCGTCGGTATCAAATACTTCCACAAATATTATTTTCAGTAGTCAACCAATTCTGAAAAATCAATTTGGTGCCGGCCCTAGCACTGTAAACCAAATTGAGGAGAACATTGACACTGAAAATATGGATGTTGATGATGAAAATAGTGATGATTTAGTTGAAAATTTAGATTATTATTTGTCAAATGATGATAATTTAGACTCTTCAACTTCCGAATTATTTGTTGGTAAATCATTTAATTCTCCATATGAATTTAGAAATTTTATTTCTGATCTAGCAATTAGATATAATTTTAGTTGTTCATCTAAACATAATAATCCCCATAGAATTGTATATACTTGTGATTCTCCAAATTGTTGTTGGAGAGTATATGCTAGAGCCGTCGGCAACGGTAGTACTTTTGAAATTCGTACATTTGAAGCAAGGCATTCATGTTCAGGTGGATCTATAGGAGGACATCATCCACTAGCTACTACCGCATGGGTAAGAAATAAAATAATTGGTAAAATTAGAGATGACAACTCCTATAGTCCAGCACACATTGTGCGTGATATACTTAGAGACCATCGTTTGCATATTACATATTCCAAAGCTTGGAGAGCTAAGGAACTTGCATTATCAGAAATTAACGGTAGTTACATTGATGCGTATGGTAGTCTTGAAAAATACGGATTTACAATTATGGAAACCAATCCAGGAAGCAAATGTTTTCTAAAAACAGTTGGAAATAATGAATTTCAAAGAATTTTTATTTGTTTCAAAGCTTGTATTGATGGTTTTTTGAGCGGTTGTTTGCCTGTTATTAGCATTGATGCTACTTTTCTTACATCTAGATATCAAGGTAATTTATTTGTTGCATGTGCTCACGATCCAAACTACCAACTATATCCCATTGCTTATTGTGTTGCTGAAAAAGAAAATACTGATTCATGGACATGGTTTTTAAATTGTTTGAAAATGTCTTTTGAAAGTTTTTTTGAACGATGGGATAGTATTCCTTTATATCAGATAAGCAGAAAGGATTAATTCGTGGAATGCGAGAAATTTTTCCAAACTCTCCCCATTTTTTTTGCATTCAACACTTCAAACAAAATATGAAAGGTCATTTTTCTGGTTCGGGTTCGCGAAAATATCTAGAATGGTTAGATAAACTTGCCCGATCCTATAATGAGGTTGATGCGAACGAGTGGTTCGAGAGAATAAAATCTGCAGATGTAAATGTTTTCAATTGGCTTGTAGGTTCAAATGATGAAAATCGTATTTTCTCGCACTGGATCACTGCTTATGCACCATGTCCACGATTAGATATCAACACATCAAATATTGCTGAATGTTTTAATGGTTGGATAAAAGTTTGCGTGACAAACCGATAACAACTTTGCTTGATGGTATTAGAGCTAAAATTATAACATTGCATGACAAGCATCGAACAAATGCTGAAAATATGCATACAGACTTTTGTCCAAGAATGCTTAAGACTATGACACGGATCATGAGAGAGGCACATCATTTGCAATTGTTGCGTTTTGATAATTTATTATTTGAAATATTTGATCATGCAACAAGTAGATGCTATGTGGTTCAGCTAGACCGTAAATGTTGCACATGTGGTCGGTGGCAACATACTCTACTACCATGTGTACATGCTTGCTATGCTTGTCATTCATCCAACTTTACAGTGGAAAGTTTTTATCCTGTTGAATTTTCTGTTACAACACTTAGAAGTGTATATTTGCCACGTATGGAACCAATTCCATCCCCCTACACTCCTCAAAGTGAATTGGTAAGAGGTCAAATCGGAGTACCACTTGTTGGACGCAGAGCTGGAAGACCGAAGAAGAACCGTATTATGACGCGAGAGCTGGCGACAAGGGATCTCCATTGCACGATTTGTGGCGGGATAGGACACAACAAAAGAACATGCACAAATCAACCGATGCAGTAATTATTGTAACTTGAGTGATTGTATTTGTATTGTTTTTTTTAATATTTTTAGTGTTTATTGCAATTTTCCTAATAATGACATAGTTCTGGTGTATGTTTAATTTAATTTTCTTTCAAATTTCCTAGTCATTTCAGTTTTGTCCAATCTATATTTGATCTATGTTGGCAAATCTTGCAACCAACATTTTTGCGTATATTTTACGTGCCATAATGGCTTCTGGATACCATGTCTCATCTATTTTCAAGGGAGAATGAAGTTTATAGAGATGACAATAAGTGCCTTGGAATGTAAAAAAATAATTTATTATTTGAAATAACATAAACTCCCTTCATACATGATTTCTCAAAGAAATAAAATAAACTACCCTCTATTGTCCCTTCTATAGTCTCTACGGTCTACTTGCCTTAGACCTAGCCTTCTTCTTCTTTCCTCAGTGATCTCCGGTGGCTCCTCCACTTGTGAAGGTAGCACTGATGGAGTCGAATAAAACTGGCTACTTGGATCAAGATGGCTTGGACCAAACAATGAATACCCCGTCGTCTGCTGTAATAATCCCAATCGAAGGCATGAGAAGTGTCCTGCGGCGTGCCCTCGTAACTCTGGGATGCTCCATGATAACTCTCGGATGCCCCCTCGTAACTATCCGAGGTACCAACATAAGGACGTGAGGGGCCTGCATAAGGATCCGAGGTACCAGTGTAAGGATATGAGGGACCTGCATAAGGATCTGAGGTACCAGCGCAAGGATATGAGGGGGCTGCATGATGGATAGGTACCAGCGCAAGGATATGAGGGCCTTCGTCATCATGTGACTTGGTCCTACGGGGATGTGCATGCCTCTGCCTGACAATACCTACGGGGTGATCGGCCGGGACATCCAATGGTACAAAATCGGGTCGAGGGCTGGCGTAGATATTCTAATACCTCCCCAAATTTTCCAGTTGGATCCACACTGGGTCTTGGGACATCTGAGTCATACAGTCCACCTGAATATTTAATACATACTTAATTAATGTTGTAAACTTAACAAAAATTACCATGATATTATATGTAGAAATGAACTAATACCGTTAATTCTACACGTGCCATGTGCTCACGCAGACTCCGATCATCTATAGCTCGTGCTTCGAACCGGGGCTCTTCAAATACATATCTTGGATTTTGCATTAGCGGACGTCCATACCAACGTACATAATCTTCGTTACCGGCCACTATAAGATATCAAAAAAATATGAGTGCATGGAACGAATGTATTATAATTATTTTAAAATTAAACTTAAGTATTTTAAAACTTACCATCCGCTACCGATGTCATCAATTCAGACATGTGTTCTATACCATGTGTGGTAAATTTGGAATACCAACCAGTAAGAAAGTGGGCCGCCCGCTGTTCTATATTGGCTTTGGAAATGTTAGAAGGTAAAGGATCAAGAGGTATTATCTGT
This sequence comes from Iris pallida, assembly GCA_029216955.1. Classification (NCBI taxonomy): domain Eukaryota; kingdom Viridiplantae; phylum Streptophyta; class Magnoliopsida; order Asparagales; family Iridaceae; genus Iris; species Iris pallida. The sequence goes on from JANAVB010013826.1 coordinate 15,961, forward strand.
TTCAGTCCAAACTGTCGCATAACACGATCAGCCGGTGAAACATGATATATCCGTTGTACATAATATATCGATGCAGACTCATGCCCCGGGTAGCATTTATGACATCTTCTGGTACAGATTGGGGTTGCCAAAAACGTACGTAACGTTGAACAAGTAAATTGAGAATGCAAAAATTAACATTTTATAACTCAACTAAATTTGGACATTAATAATATACTAACATCAAACGCGGTTAATATGTCAAATTGATTCCGGTATATAGAGACCGCTTTGTGGATAACATGCTGATAATCTACATTTTCAGTGTTCCACTTAAGGCCTCCTGGACATACTCGTTGATCACAATATATGGTAAGTGGCCTACCAATAGCAAAGTGCTCGTAACACCAAAACTACAAAGACAATTTACATGTGAGGTCGAAATAAATAAAATTTATAAATATGTACTACCAGCAATATAAATATACCTGTATAAGTATTAGACACCCAGAAATATTTTTTGCTTTTACCTCCAGCAACCTTAGACACAAATGATGTCATCGATTGATATAAATGTGCTAATACTGCCGTACCCCATGCGTGCTTTGTGCGTGTACCCAAATCTTCAAAAATGGTAGCAGTCGGACATTGATCATATTTCTGTTACGTGAATAATAATGCACCGCATAGGCACAACAAATAAGCTCTTGTACAATAAATACCTGAAAATTAACAAAAATAAACTCTTCAATAATATAAATAGAAATTAAAGATAACTAGTGTAGAAAAAAATACCCGTGCATCATCGACAACAACTGCCGTGTCGCCGATGCGATCAAGATGCATGAAAGTGGACCGGAGCCAAGTCATTCTGACAGTGCTCCGACCGCCTATATCATCTGGTGGCTCCACACCAAGGTATGTTCTAAGATCTGAAGCATCCAACCCCTCGTAAAAATATATAGGGTAACCCTCAATAGGTAACCCTAGAATCTGGGCTGTGTCAGCTAAAGTTATGGTCATTTCCCCAAAAGGAAGTTGAAATGTGTTGCGTGTTGGCCACCATCTCTCAACGATGCTCAATATCAGGTCTCTGTCATGGCGCTTAATACGTATAGCGTCAATAAGATCAAAACCGAAAGTCGATATTAAGACCTTTTGGGGTGCAGTCAACTCCCACGATGATCGCCACTCACCATGCTCACGTAATTTAACTTCAGGATAATCATACCGCTATAATATAATCATATATGTATATACATCATTAGTATAATTTAATAAAAATAACATAAAAAATTAATTACCTAAAATTTATTTTACCTCTCCCGAAAATACAAGTTTAGAAACATGAGATTGTCGTTCATGTAAAATGGCCGGAGTTGACGGACCACCGGGAATTTTTCCATCATTTAGACTAGCCATCTGTAACAAAAAAAATAGCATAAAAATTACCATATAAATTATTTCAACAAAAAATATATGTTCACAATAAACACTAACTTCTACTTACTACTTGTTTCTTCTTCCTTTTCTTCTCTAGCTTCTGTTGTTTTTCTCTGCTAGGCTTACCTCCTCTTCCTCTTCTGTTTCTTCTCTTCTACTCTCCTCTTCTTTATCATTTCCCACCCGTTTTCATACATTTCAGTCAAAAAGCAACTGAAAAAACCTGCATCACACACACCAATGCAATTTCACACGCACCAATGCAGTCAAAGGCTGCATTTCAGTACACGAAAAAGCGCTGCGTCCCATCCACACCCCAAAAAGAGCTGCCCACACCCGAAAAAGCTGCTGCGTAGCAGCCAATTCAATGTAGCTTTGGACAGCGCGTTGCAGCTTTCGACAGCCCAACGCCACGCGTCGCAGCTTTGTACACCCGCCCGCCACGCGTCGCAGCTTTGGACACCCGCCCGCGTCCAGACAAAAATATGTCAGAGAAAACGCCCTTAGGAAGGGCGTTTTCGTCTGACAAAACTGACAAAACGCCCTTCCAAAGGGCGTTTTCATTATTTTACGTATATTTTTTTTACGGACGGCGGCTGAGCGTTAACGGAGGACGTAGGTTTAACGGAGTAGCGCAAAAATATTATTTTTAAAAGAAGAACGCCCATCGTAAGGGCGTTCTTGTGCTTTAGATAAAATAGTTTGAAACTTTGTGCTCTAGATGCAATTTTATAATATTTTAATGCTTTACATGAAAATTTTCGAATTATATATGAGTAAACCGAAGTAGAGTAAAGGAAAAATATTAGCAGAGTTAAGTGGGGTTAAGTAAAAACAATGTTAAGTGAGAGAGAGGAGACATTTTCAGTTTATTTGGATTGGAGAGAAAGTTAATAGGATGTGTTTAATAATTGAATCAATAGGATGCGTTTAATAATTAAAATTTTTAGTGACATAAAAATTAATTAAAAATATAGTAACTATAAAAATATTCTTATTAAATAGAGAATATTTATGATTTTTTTAATTCAGCAGGTTTTTTTCCTTAATCTTCGTTCTATTTGGGTAAACAAAAAGAATATTTAGTAATAAAGGCCCATATAATAAGTTAAAATTAGGATTTGGATCCACAAAATATATATTCTAGATTAGTGTTTGGATCTTAAAATCATTATGCAGACAAATGAACAGTGATTTTAACCTCCAACAACTAACTTCGGACAATTTATAATTTCAAATCCTAATATCAACTATTATGTAAGATCCTATTTCTAAATAACCAAAAAAAATCGACAAAATAAAATCCAAGTCCGATGCCAGTATTTGGGTCTTAAAATTACTACATAACAACAACACAGTAAGTGTATTGGTCTTAAAATCACTAATGTAATAACAAAATAATAATTTTAAGATTCAAACACTAACTTCAAAACATTTGAAAATATAAAATATTATGTGAGATTGTTGGTGCTTTCTTTACATGGAGAGATCTTGCTCTCAACATGCTTTGTAAAAGTTTAGTCCCACATCGGAAATGCACCATGAGTTATCTCAACATATATACTTGGTTGTGTTGTTGAGAGATGCACATGGGGGGTGACCCTAAGGAAGGAACCATGTGGGTGATTTTACTATGAGGTGAGAATAAGGCTCCAAAGATTAAGCATTAATGCTTTTGTCATTCTCTTGAATTAATTCCATTTGAAGCTAAGCCCCAAAGGAGCTTAGCGACTGGGACTCGGGCTCGGACTCGGGCTCATGGGCTCATGCGACTCATGCGGCTCATGCGGCCAGGCTACTGCTGCTGCTGCCGCATGGAGGGCTCCGACTATGCAGGCTATAAGTCAGTTATGGAAAGACTGATTCAATTTGAATTAATTTCGTTTTCATCTTTGTGGTATTTGAAATTAATTTCGTTTCCATTTTTGTGGAATTTGAATTAATTTCGTTTCCATCTTTGTGGGATTTGAATTAAATTCGTTTCCATCTTTGTTGGATTTGAATTAATTTCGTTTCCATCTTTGTGGGATTTAAAATTAATTTCGTTTCCATCTTTGTGGGATTTGAATTAATTTTGTTTCCATCTTTATGAGATTTGAATTAAGTTCGTTGCTATCTTTGTGGGATTTGATTCAATCTTTCCATAACTGAAGATGCGGCTAGGGTTTACATCATCTCTCTATATGTACTCTCTTCTGGCCTCATTTGTGGAGTACTACGAATTTTATAAGTCAAAAAAGAGAGAGAGAGGGTGTTGCTGCCGCCATTGCAAGTCCATCCAAGGAGTCAGAACAGAGGTGACTTCGAGCGTTCCACAAGTTCTTCAACTTACTGGTTCCTGGAAGCAATTCGTGTGGGACGAATCTTGCTTTAAGCAACGGTGTTTTGACACCCTAGCAACTTTCTTCATTTCATCTTTCTCTAGATTATTGTAACTCGTTCTGTCCTAATTGCAACAAGTTTGCAAGGAAGAACGAGAGATTTTCTCTTCTCTATTTTCCTCCTTCATATTGTAATCTGGCTATTTGATTTTTTTTTGTATCTTCGTAGATCTTGAGTTTGATCACTACAAAATTTTGTGTGACTCTCAGATCTCGATTGTATCAGTTTTTCATCTTTGATCAAGTCCCGGAACTAACAGAGATTATATTACTAAAAAAAAAAAAACAAATAGACAAAAATAAAATTAAATTTCAGATTTTTTTTTTCTCTGTCACTTGACTCTTCATCTGTCCAAAGTCCAAGCAGACCCTAAGAGTGAGCGAGAGAGTGAGTGTGAGGGAGGGAGGAAATAAATGAATTACTTGTAGGGGTGAGGCGTTCGGATGTTGCGGTCTTGAGATTGGTACTGTAAACGGCAGTGCAGGGCTGACGGCGGTCGGCAGCACGGTCTTTGGTGGTGACATAGACGAGATAGTCGCCGCCGCTGATGTACCCGCTGTCCTCCATGCGGACGCCGCTAAACGTCCCGTAGACGTCGGCGAAGCCGAACACGGTGACCTTGTCGTCGAGGCGGAGCGCTATGTGGAGCGTCTTGAGGCTGCCCCGCTCCGACACGAAAAGCATGCCCGACAGGCGGCCCGAGTCCACGTCAGCTGCTTTCCCTTCGTAAGCGGCCAGTTTGGGGCGCTAATTGTAGGACACCCTGTCGGTCAAGGGAGACTCGTCTTGCTTCGACGTCGGCTGAGCCGCGCACGAGAATAGGTCCAGCGGCACCGGCGGCCGGTAGGTGCTGAAGAAGGAAATGCTACCTCTGTTCTCAGAACCCATATTGAGTTGAGAATTTCTTTGGAAACAAAATTAATTGTAGAGAGCAAGGCACCAAACAATCTACCAATTGGCTTACTATATATAGACATGGACATGTACTATTACTTCAACTACTCGTGACCACAGTACAATTGGTAAATTGCACATAGGGGTGCAACTTGGTCGGGCAAAATTCGAGTCCGATCGGGTAAACTCGTTAATGGGTTGGGTTAGGATTGAAGATACTTGGGTTCGGACTCGGGTATGGGTTAAAATATTTGAACCCGATCAAAAATTGGGTTGGGCTCGGGTTCATGTGTCGGGTTACCCGAAGAACCCGACTTATATATATATATATAATATAATATATATAATAATATATTATATATAATATATATATATATATATAGTTTCATATTCTTAAGTAAAAGTTTAAATCCTAAATTTCTCTACCCAAACTCTTCAATTCCTAATCATAAATCTTATTTCAGTTTGTATTTTTAATGATCAAGACTTGATTACTATTTGATTATGTGTTTAATATTACTTTTGTTTAAAATTATTTCAAATATTATATTAGAGCCCGATAAACTCGATGGACCCGATCCGAGTTCAATCCGAGCCAAACCGATCCTCTGGGCTTGGTCTTGGGCTTCATACGTTTAAGGTCGGGCGGGCGGGCTTGGGCTCGGGCTAGACTTATGATTCATCGGATTGGGCTCGGGTTGACCTCAAGTCCGACCCAACCCGTCCGAATTGCACCCTAATTGCACAATGGTAAATTACAAACTTGTGCAATTGATAAAATATTTTGAACAGATTTCTTTTTTCTTTTTGTGGCAAATGCTAAATTGCTAGCGATGAAGGAAGTTGGGTCCGAGTTTGGGCCGGCCTGCTTCTACCCCCTTGTTCCAAGTGGTCGGCCTCCTACTGACATGGCAGTCAGGAAGCACCGAAGAGATTCTACCGCAAGTAGAGCAGCATGGACTTCAAGCTGACAACAAAATCCCAAGCGGACGGCCTGCTGCCATCTAACCGACGTCGACATTACAATGGCAGATCGGTAGCAAATAGAGATTTAAAAAAAAAAAAAAACTTCCACCCACTTATTAGTACGGCTGTCAAGACGGGCCAGCGGGGCGGGCCGGCCCGTAATCCACCATTTGGCGGGACGGGCAGGCCGACCCACCATTTTGGCGGGCTAAAAAAATTCCAAACCAGCCCAACCCACCGGCGGGCCGCGGGCTAGGCGGGCCGGCCCGCTTAATTTTTTAAAATTTTTAAATTATTGTTAGTTTCTTAAAAGAAAAAAAAATCATATTTAAATATTTTCTACTCACTCTCATATGCATCAAATTACAAGTAAAATACAAGAAACATTATAATAGTAGATATTTTTTTAAAACACCTTCATTCATGTAAATAAATGACCAAATTTAATATTTTATATGTCATTACTTGTATTAAATGAGAATTTTTATCATTTATAATACATATTAATATATGTGCTAAATAAAAAAATTAAAAAATTTATAAAAAAATAGATGGCGGGCAACCCACTTGGCCCGCGGGCTAGCCCACCGCGGGGCGGGATACTAGCGGGCCAGCCCACCTAGACCCGCCTATTTGGCGGGCTCCTAAATGCTCGACCAACCCACCTTTTTGGCAGGCGGGGCGGGCCGGCCCAACGGGCTTAGCCCATTTTGACAGCTCTACTTATTAGTAAGATTTTATACATATATCGCACTTTTTCTATTTATCATCCCACTTTTTGTTATAAAAAATATTTATTTTTGTTAGAAAAAATATTTATTTTATCATAAAAAAATAGTCGTCAAATATTTTTCGTGACAAAAAGTGGGATGTAAGTATAATAAACACAAACAGTGAAATGTAAGTCTAATAAACATAAAAAGTGGAATATAAGTACAAATCCCTATTGTAGCCGTGTTTTATTATCACCATCATGTTTATTATTGTTATTGTGATTGTGTTATCGTGATTGTGAGATTGAGATTGTGGAGGTAGTACAGTCACTAGACACGTGGACTTTGTAGGAACAAAATGTAAAGCAATATACTCTAGTGGGGGGGGGGGGAATAGAGTAGGCAGCGAAATATTAGCTATTAAAAAATGTTAGCAGTAAGATCACAAAAATATATCACAAATATGAGTAAGTAAAGTAAAGTGCAAAAAGCAAACTCAAACACGGCGATGTATACTGGTCTCCCTCTTGTGAGGACTAATCCAGTCGAGAGAACTCTAACTCCCGGTTGAAATCCACTATGGAAAAATCACAAGTTTTCATACGAAGTCCTTGCAACTTCTACAAACACGAGCTTTGATCGAAGCACTCGACCAACTTCAATTGTGAAGTGTCTTACTTCTATCAAGCTCTTAATTACAATCACTCTGAACTTCTAGACCGTACCGCACTGGCAAATCGACTAGAGGATTGTAACTGGCTTGGAATTTGAAATTAAAAGCTTAGTAGGGCACTGGAAGATTGTAGTAAGCTTAGCGAGAAAATATGGTGTGTTGAAATGGTATAATTTTTCTCTATTTATGGGATTTCCAAAGAGAGAATTCGGGTAGAATTCGGACAGAATTCTATGAAAAATCTCGGCATATAGCCATTGCATCCGTAACTGGGGAAGACTGAGTTTAAAAAACAACGTTCAACTAGCGAACTCGAATCGAATTCGGGGCGAATTCTGCTAGGTCAGAATAGATTTGATTTGAGGCTTTAGGCTTTTGAAAGGTCAGGCAGTTAGGAGATAGTTTGGGCTTTGTGAGTGGGCTTATTTTGAAATAAAAGGGTATTTTGAAAAACATTTCTTGGGTAGCCTATTTGTCAGTACGACGCGGTTTACAATGTATTCCTAACTCAATAAAATATAAAAATATATTGATAATTAAAATACAGACGCAATGACAAATACAGCTCCAAGTTCTAAAGTCTTGAACGGTAGCAGACACAATGTAGTAGTTCGTCCAAGTAGTCCTTATATCGAGACATGGTTAGATCAATTATTAAAATCTGGTTTAACCATGACCAATGGGCCAATAATCTCTCCTATTTTGATAATTGACAAATCTTGACCGATATAACATCTTGGTCTTGATGAAAAAAATGTCAAAATATTTGTTTGGTACTGTCTCTGTTGGTAAAATATCCTGAAAAAGATGTTAGATCCTTTTCTCCCCCATTGTCACTTAGTAAAATAATTGCAAAGAGATAAGCTCCCCTGCAATTTATGCTTAAGAAACAAACAGTGAAGAAACACAAAGATTAAAAAACAGAAGTTTCAAAGACATTTTATGATTTGAAGCAGTAGCTAAAAGATAATGCTAAGCGTAAGTACATACCAAAAGAGACAATAAATACTGAAATAAAAAATGCATAATAATAATATAATTAAAAGTTGGAATAACCAACTCAACATATCAAACAGTCATAGATGTGCATAAAAGAAAGTAATACTATCTTGGAATATAGGAACATTTTCAAGAATACATAGACATGAACAGAGTCTAAAAAGATAACATCTAGACAAAGAACTATAACATCTAGATCAAGTCCTCATTTAAACAGAATCATCATCAACATGATCATCATCAACACCATGTCCGGAAGGTCCATGTCACGCCCCAGAACCAGAACACTGGAGAGCGGTGGCAGACATAGCCAGCTACGTATAATGAAACGGAATCCATCTCACCATACGGTCACGGCTGTCTAGATATATGAGGTTTATCTACAATCCATCAGTCTCTTATGGTCAATGACAAGCCTAGTGTCTCAATCACAAGCAAGTAAGAAAATGTTACAAGATGTAAGATCACCAAATATACAATAGTAAGGCGTCCCAAACATTACATATTCAGCTGATCATGAAGCTAGTCGTTACAAAATGTGAGGACTAGCAAGAGTTTCAGTCATACATGATCAACCCTAATTGCCAATCATGTTACAGTCCGTATGCAGACAGTAAGTAAAAATGTATACGAGCTAACACTGGCTCGGCGGCTAAACGTCTCAAAAGAATAATTTTACAATAGAGTGGGAGAGCAAAAATAAACCCACTCGTTGCCAGGATTCCTTCTAGTGGTCACCATCTGGCAGGAAAACCGGTAGATCCTATGGTGCTGCTCCAGTATCTGGCCATACAAAACCAGCTGGGTCAGATCCCAGAAAGAGCAAGTGCCACAAAGGAGGCTTCACTTAGGAACTAAAACCAGCAATTAGTACAAGAGTATAATTACAAATAAAAGGCAATAATAAAAGGCTTGATAACAACAGCAAACTGAGTACGAAGAAAATCATTCAAGTGGCCAGGTCACAACCCTTAAACCAAACAAGGACCGGGGTTGTAACCCTTCGTGAATAGAACTCCGTCTCCCATCTCGTTGGTAAGGTAAAACATATCAAGCATGACGGATGATATACGATGAGATAACCATGGGACTATTCAGATAACCAGGTTACAACCCGTAAACCAAACAAGGACCGGGTTGTAACCCTTCGTCTGAACAGAACTTGGTTTGTCCCACCATTTATCGGCAAGATAATATAAAAATCAGGACATGTAATAATCTTGTGCACGATCAAGACAAGACTAACTGATTATACCGCATCCAATCAATCACGGCCAAGCAATAAGTACAGCTTGATACTTTAACTAACTAGGGTTATCACAGGCCTAGTTACTAGCAAGATGCAGCGAGATTGTTCCACAGCCACAAGCCCTGCAGACCATCCAGGTTATCCAGGTCGAATATTAGTACAATAAGGGTGCAATACATGACAGTGTGCTGGAAATGTGTCCTACTCGACGGCAGGCTACAGATCACAAGTGGGGCGCCAGATAACGGGATTGCCTGTAGCTGGGAAATCTCTTCATGACTACTGGATTATTCTAGTGGTTAGCCTTAGTCGATTTCAGTGGGTACCCCTGATCGTGGTACTCGGAGGTCCCCGTCCTAGACATGATGCAAGACAAGACGGGTTCATTTGTACAAGCACAATCGTCCACGGTGTCCAAGTTATTCAATCTTGTCAAGTCATGCTAGCCGTCGCAACAGCCTTCGAGATATATGTGTCAGGTTTATCATGTCAAGAGTGCGCCAGGCGGGCCACTATCAAGAATTATCATGTCAAGTTATCATGTCAAGTTTGTCAGGTCAAGTTATCATGTCGGGAGTGTACCACGGCGGGTCACTATCAAGTCATGCCATTTATCAAGGAGGGAAGAAACTTGCAAAATTAATAATATATAATATATATATTCTTGAAGCTAAGAAACTCTACAACTTTAATGTTGGGAGTGGGAAGAAATTCGGACACAATTCAAGCAAATAAAACATTTAAACAATCAAAGTGGACTCCATGCGGTCCAAAAGTGGAAGAACCGATATGCGGCCAAAGAGAGTGGGAGGCCACCCATGCGGCCAGCCAAAGCTTATGCGGCCAGAAAATAACAGAAGGGGGCCATGCGGCCAAGAGTAAATGCTAACAAGAAATATTCATGCAGTCAGAAAGGACAGAGAGTGGGAAGACATAATTGCGAGCTTCCACTTAAACAAAGAAAAGGGCACGTGGCCAAATAATGAAATGATGACTGCCAGTAAAAGAGTGGCTCCCGTGGCCAAAATATTAGATAGTGGGGAAAGGAAGCCTATGCGGCTCACCTTAGATTCCATACAAAATGCAACATGCAAATAATAATATTTAATGGCCAAAGGCCATGCGGCTCTGCATCAAGCAATTATTAATGCTATAAATATCCATGCGGCTCACCCTCACATTTGCTTGCATGAAAGTACAAACAATAAATAAATAAATAATGGCCATGCGGTTTGCTTGCATGAAAATGCAAACAAGCAACTAATATAAAATAATTTTCTTATGCATTAATTATTAAAATGCTTTAATCAAAGCATTAAACATGAACTGAAAATGCCTTAAGAATGCAACAACCAAGCCATATGCGGTTGTTACTCCAAAATGCTTTGCTTAAAGCATTAAAGCATTAAATGGCAAAGCATTAAAACCATATGCGGCTAGGTTTTAGGAAATGTCATGCGGCAAACTGTGGTTGCCTGTACATGCAAGCAAGACTATCTTGTTAATACAATGCTATTAAATAATGTATTCAAACATAAGCCATGCGGCTAACTGTAACACTTCATGCGGCCTAAGCATGAAGCTAACGTCCAGCACACTTTAGTGCCAAAGCATTAAGCTAAGGGTGGTGCATTAAATGCAAATGCTTTAAATGCAAATATTTTAAAGGCTAAGACTAAGCCAATGCATCAGGGAACTCTTTATGCGGCTAGGTGTTAGGAAAAGGTATTAAAGAATTGCATTCTTGAATGCATTAAGAATTGCATTAAATGGATGCACCTGAGAATTCCTATGCGCTAGCTAGGTTTTAGAAAAATAATCAAATGCATTAAAGAATGAAGATGCATTAACAATTGTATTAATACATGCATTAAAGAAGGCATGCGGCTAGGTACTTTCTTTAATGCATGTCCATGCGGCTAAAAGACTCCTGCGGTCAAACAAATGCAAGCCAGCAACAATTTGTTGCCAACAGAGAAGAAGTTCATGGAAAATACCATGGCTTCTCCACACCACCCAATTTTCCACATGAGTCCAAATTTGGACTTTCATAGGTCAAAATGGTGGTAGCACGAAATTTCTAAAACATGGGACCATCAACTAACGAAAATATGCAAGTCTGATAGATCAAAATTCATGAGAACCGAAAATACCACAAAACTAGATCTACAAGAAATTAACCATGAAATGAAAAATGCTGAGTACTAAAGTGGGTTAGAAAACATGAGGAAGACAATAAAACAATAAAAGTGGGATTCTACCATGAAGCAAGATGCACTTGCCTAAGCTCTCCATCTCTCTCTGGTAGGTGAAGAGTAAAGATGAAGAGAGAAATGAGTAATGAGTAATAATGAAGAGAGAGAGGGATTGATATTTATGGTGGGAGTGGTGGTAGGTGGGAGTGGTTCTCCACATAAAACCAAGCCAAGCCAATGCGATGCCATGATGAACCATGCTAATGCAACATTCAAAATAAAACCCAAGGCTATCTAATTATGACAAACCAAAAAAAATATGAGTCCAAAGTACGTACACGTATTTCCACGTAATACGAACAACGGGCATTACAACTCTACCCACCTTAAAGAATTCCGTTCTCGGAATTTAATCAAGAGGCTAGAGTGGCAAGGACAAGCTATACTAATCACAGGCAATACTAAGCAATCAATCATGCAATCATATATGTAAGCAAGAAAATCGAAGGCACGAGAAAGAGGGAAGATATCCTGCTAAAACCTCTTGTCGGTTCTGAATCTGAGCTTGGACCAGGGCATACTGCTGGGGTCTCTGTGGCTGGAATACTTGGGTCTGAGGCAGCAACGACCTCGGAGGCTGGTACTGCTGTTGCACTGGTGCTGGCGCTGGTCCCCTTACCGAGGGACTAGTCTGGGCCGATGATGAACTGGCCCTATTCGGACAGGATCCTATCTTGTGGTCCGGGCTCCACAAGCCAAGCACAAACCTGCGCTCTGCGACACTCCGAAACAACGTGTCCTGGCTTCCCGCAGTGTGAACATCCCACTGCGGAAGACTGCTTCTGCTTCTGTTGCTGAGGGGACGTGACTGACGTCACTGAGGCTGCCTGCCTCGGAGTTCCAATTGTCAAAGCCGGACTGCCGGGGCTGGT
>JANAVB010013827.1:0-12567 GCA_029216955.1 Iris pallida
TCCCACTTATGCTTGTGCTTTATCTCCTTCTCTACTGCTTGCACAACCTTCAGGATTCTTTTATAGGTGGTGGCCTGGCTGGTGGCGATGGCGATGCGAATATCATGTGATAGCCCTTTTCTGAACGTCTTCACTTTGGCTTCTGGGGCCAAGGCATCTGCGAAGCGATTGAAGTGGGAGAACTCGGCGGTGTACTCGTCGATGGAGAGATTACCCTATTCCAGGGTCTCAAACTCATTTTCTAACTCTTCTCTGGCCGTGTCGGGGTAGAACTTCATCTTGAACAGCTCCTTGAATTCTTTCCAAGTCACATCTGACGCGGTGAATCAAGGCTCGTCTCTATACCACGTACAGAAGATGTCATAGAGCTACATGCTAGCTGTCTCGACCTTCTTGTCTTTAGGAATTTGAGCCATCCCGAGATTACGATCCACGTTCTCTAACTAGTCTTTCGCGTGGAGGATCCCTTCCGTTTTTTTGAATTTCCTGGCCTAAGGTCCATGAAATTCTTGGAAGTTTCGAAGAGCAGTGGGGAAGCCTCCCTAGTCAGAAAATCCTCCCTCAAGGTGTCACGGAAGGCGTTGGCCTGCTCCGTCTGGGAAGTGATGAGCCGCTGGAAGATCCCAAGGAGCGTAGCATTGTCCAGCACAGGTGATGGAGGCAAAACTAGTGCTGGATGCTGGACCGGTGCTGGTGGGAGAAACGGTGTTGGTGGCGGTGTCGACGGAGGGAACTGGGAAGGTGGTGGAATGTCATCTCGGCAAAATCTCGAAGTCTGCGGGTGTAGCGTCTCGCCCAGATAGGTGAACTGGCCTCCATGGGTCGGTAGGGTTCCGTTCACGGAAGACCCGCCGACGGTTGCTGGGGTGTTCAAGGGAGCGATATTCCTACCTTGAGAATCTATCTAACTACCACAAAAGGAAAATCGTTAGTCGGTATGAAGATTCAAACATGATGCAGATCAAAGAAGTAATTGAAATCAAATAGGGAAGTCAATAACAGTTTAAAACATGTGGAGATGATCCTTAAATCTAATCTTATTCGCAGGCTCACAATAGTACATCTAAGTTGAGTACTACTACGAGTTTTGCGATTTTTGCGAAATCGGACCTGCATGGGCTACCATAAAAATGTGTTACAACCCACACCCAGTATTTGGACATGAGTCGTGGGTACGTCCAGCCAACGCCGCAGATTCGACGGTAGTACGCTGTCTAGTCATCTCCACATTTATAAATACAACCATGCAGTTTACATTCATTTGCACAATGTAAACCATATTAACAGATAGGATCAAAACAAGATAAATTTTATATAATAATCACAGTTTGGAGAGAAGGATAATAAATGATCTGACAAAACTATAAGATAGATCAAAATATACTAAAGTGACTTAGTCTCCAAAGAAAATGAAATGTACTAGAGAACATCCACAAATCAACTCATGAATCTCAAAATAGAAATAATATCTAAAAGTCTCAAACTAAACCAATCTGTGAGAATACTAAATAAAATCTACTAAATCCATCTGTAGCGGGTAACTCCGCAAAAGCAGCCTCCAGTTCGTCCTGTGTGCCAAAATTGGGATCTGCAATTTGCTCATAATATGTGGTACATAAATCCTCTAACTCATCACCTAAAAATGTTTGTTTTCCATTCAGGAATGGAACAAGCACACAAACCGAAAAGCTATCCGCAACATAATAGATTCGAATCGCAGAACATACGTGGAAGAAACTAGAAAGTAAGTTGTTAATACGGTATATCTAGAATGGAAGCATGAATCGCAGAACATGGTATGTCAACTAGAAGGAATGTAAAAGCATGATGACAAGGCAAATGGTGAAATGTAAAGAAATAATAAAAAACAACTATCTAAGTGTGTTGAAATATCGTTTTTGATGTATGAACGACTATGGGGTAAATCAGGCACCCCGCACGTGAAATGTGCGACTGCTATTCTCCACTTAGGACACGGTGGATAGAAAGGTTAATCCACACGTCTACTAAGATATTTCCCCTTCCCGACAAGTATACATGGGCCCAGACAAATCACGAAACACAAAGTTAAGATAAGACAAAAATATGGGGGTCCATGATACTACCTCGTGTGTCCATCGTGTCATCAAACAAAGGAGCATATGTATAATATGTACTGAACAAAACTATCAAGATTGAAAGCAAATCAGAAAGTGCACTTGCCTGTGGTCCTGAGCTGCGGGTATAGGTGTGCCAGGCTTGAGTCCAAGTGACCTGTTTTGATATTTTATAAAGATCAATACATAATATTTGTAGGAATTAACCACTACTTTATTATCTTTTTTTAGTGTGTGGCCTAGGCTACCTATTCCATTCAGGTCTGTAGGATCTAGTTCTAATATCTATTAAGGATGAACCTTCACTGTGTTGTCATGTAGAGGTGCTTACAGTTTAATGCTAAACCCTTGCACTCCCCCTAAGCTGCTACTGCTCTTCCCTTGGCTCTGTAACATATAGGGACATTTTCTTTACTTCATCCAACCCATATGCCGATGATACCTAGCAGTCAAATGGATTCATGTGACCCCATTAAGGTGTTATCTATGTGTATCTAGGATACATGATGACATCAATTGTATATTGGTACAATACAGTGCAACCATATATTACCTTCTATAGTAGGATACAACCCTTTACTAATCTTCCTGTTTAATACTACAGACCACTTGTATATTCCTTATATGCAACATCTTCCCTGCATCCTACTGATATTCATCTTTAATCTCAGCAAAATAGGGACTAGTCATTCCCTTATTGCAGGAGTGGCCCTGCCTGCCCTAATATACCCTCATTTGAAACTTACACAGGTTTTAATACTCTATACCCAACTAACTGATACTTTACAATTATAGGTGGACACTATGCTAAAATATGAACTCAGCCCCTGCACCTCACTAAATATTATGTTCTCTAATACTCCTTTGTGTGTTGCACACCCCTACAAGATTGTTTTCTACATTCACAGAGTTACATCTAACTCCCAATTTATGAAATAGATATTTATATGATTGGAACCCCAATCTTTCTAACTCTGATAACCCCTACACTCTGCTATGGAGTGGTAGTCATGACCATTTTTACTGCTGCTATAGAAACATGCCTACTAACCCACCTCTTGACAGGATCTCACATATATTCAACCCAGGAACAGTCCACCTTACCTGCTTTTTCTGCTGTGTAATGGTTTCCCTATTTTCCTAATACTTAGGGCCAATATCCACCTAAATATATATATATATATATATATATATATATATATATATATATATATATATATATATATATATGTATGTAATAAGCTTATGCACCTACACTCATGCACCCCAAGTTGTGAACACCTACGCGTGCATACGTGGTACACATCTATGTACTTTGCAAGAATTCCATGTCCCTGCTACAGGTACCAGCATACATTTATGCATTACATGAGCTATTATGGTTCAGTTTTTGACTGAACCCAATGATACAATTGTCTGTTTTATATACACAGACTTTTCCATATTGCATCCTAGTGAGGACACAAAACACCCCTAGCTTGTACCTTTTTACTTGTACCTCTCTTATGGCCTTACAAAAACTGGTGATAGTTAAGAAATAATAGTAGTGGCAGCAGCAATACTTAGTGTCTGGTTGGCCAAAAACACCAGATGTTAAGGTCCTGTTTTGGAGAGTTTTTGGAGTTCAAGTCCCACTAGGTTTAAGTCTCATCATGCAAACGGAGAAGGCACTCCTCTTTTTTTACAAAGGTTTCTCTAATCCTTTACTTTGTTTATAAGAGTTTGATTCTAAGTCAACTGTCCTATAAGCCACCAGGATTTTGACCTCCTATAGGGATGTGTTCCTGTGTCATCTCTTTCATCGATAACAGCCCCAATTCAGAGTTTGGGCCATGGTTCGATTTAGCATCAGAGTATGTTATGGGTTTACTGGCAGAGGTAGCGAACTGACTCCTCTAACACACACACACACATTTAGGTATCAGATGTAATATGATATCGGGTATCAGGAATTTTCATAGGACAACAGTTGCAAACTATCTTCTATCATTTTCTATCAATTTATAAAACCTGGAGAGTCTACAATCTGTTAATTTGGTATGGCATTGGGTATCCCTTCATGTTTGGCAGTTTGATCCTATAGGGTTCTTAATGTCCTCGCCTTGCCTAAACACGGAAGTGCTCAGGTTTGGTTGTCAACATCCAACTGTTACATTTGACCTATAAGTTTGGTGTAAAGGTTCAAATATTACACCAAGTATCTATCTAATACAAAGGCAGAAGTGTGAGGTCATATGTCAGACCTGATACTAGGGGTTGGAGTTGTGTCGAGTATCAACTCTGATACTAAAAATCAAAATAGGACATCCAATAACAAATCTGATTCAAGGTCGTATAGGGTTTTGAATATCATTTCTGATACTAGGCTTTACCACCCGATACCAAGTGTCAACCCTGGCACCATCTAGCCTACAAATCCTTGCTGTCATAAACCTGTCCTTTGATACACAGATCTGTACTTGGGCGGATCCTATATTTGGGTGGATCTGATACTAAGTATCCGTCTGATACTTTAGGGTCTTCGCAGATTATTGAGTATCCATATGATACTTAACATACGTCTGCTAACCAGAGTCGGGTTTTTGTGTCAAGTATTCGTCTAATACTTAGGCATATAAGCTTGTTGCCTAGGTTCAAACATGATACCAAGTGGGTGTCGATTGATACATTGATGTGTTTGCTTCCATCTACTCTATGGCTCACACATATCCATATATGACAAGATTAGGTTGGTCCCCATTCCTATATGCTATCCTATATTAACTAATATGTTCAACAATCCCTATTTTGGTGCAACCAGAAGAACAAAATATTTCAGTAATGGACCCATAACAAGCCAAACAAATCAGAAAATCTAATTAGAGGAACAAGCATGGAAGGGGAACAAGGCAAATAATCTGAATATCATATTCTTTTTGTGGCTTGAGTAAGAACGTCCGAATTGAGTAATGCTAACTAGAGAATATAGGCTGGATGATAATTTGCCTCTCATTCCAGAAAAAAATGAAGAGGTAGATATCAAATTACAGACTTATACTCTCTACTTGTTGTTGGTAAAGACACTATTGTACTATATGGCTCTTGCCTACAGACCTTACATATCCTGCTCATAAATGCACCTACCCTCTGACCAGTTATCTATTAGCCGAACATGTAGGTATTCACCTATATGGTTAAATATTCTACTAAAACGGGAATACAGGGAACCCTCTATATTGCATAAGACACCTAGGCTCCCCCTTCTCCATTTATTAATCACAACATTCTATACTTATATGATACTTTATCCTTATACTCGCTATGTATGCACTCGAAAGTTTTCGTGGTCGACGCTATGAATTACATCCCATAGTCTATTTTAGGCATTATTCGAACATCTAAACCATTACTGAAGAACACAATCGACTTCGCTAATAATCAAGAATTTAAAGGATTGCTACAGAGGTAAGGATTACCTGTGAGAAAATCGAAGTCTTCGTGTGACGACTCCCAAGGCTTGTCTTTAAACTCAAGGAAAAGAAGGGCGACGGCCTCTAGGGTTTAGGAAAGGAAGAACTGATCGATCCCTCGAGTATACCTATATACACGAGTTTGATAGGCTCGAATCTGGTTTCGATTAGCTCTTCGAATTTATTCTGTTCTTGAGGAATTTGAATTCTTTGGCCGTTTGGGATTTAAAGATAGAGAATTCAAATAACCCCTTTACTAAACACTGTTACTTAGTTGCCTTTTCCTGGTAATTTAGAAGCAATATTGTATATATAATTTTACATAGACATATAGTGACTCTAATAAATGAGTAATACTACTAATGTTAATAAAATTTTGTTTCAGGGGCTCATAGTTCATGTGACCACACTTGTGTTGGTACAATTGCTTGGAAGATGAGCTTTGTAGCTTTGCAATCACCAACATGCTCCATGGTTCTACTTGATAAAAGAAGCTTCACCTGCACTGAGAGGCGAAGACTTTGGTATAAAAAATTTGGATCCATATTTGTAAGTCATAGGAACCCATTTGAACGAGTTCATATCAACAAATTTTCTAGTCTGACATTGAATAGAAATGTGTCCTTTTATACCATAATAATGACAAGAAGCATAGACATTAGTGCAATGTGCAACAGTATGTGAACATGATTTGGTATAATATGTCTTGCGTGATTGACTACAATAAAAAGCATGGTTATGTTTAACCTTAGTTGTGCCAGATTATTTTTGAATCTTGGGTTGTGTCACATGCCTTGTGTATGACTGTGTCTTGGGTTGAACTTGTTTACCCAACTTTATCTCCAACTTTTTAGAGCATGCAATCAAATCATCGTGTTTGGCAGCAAGTGCATCAACTCTTCTTCTTTTCTGATTCTAATTCTTCCTTAAGTTTAGCATTTTCTTGAGTTCTTTTCTCAATGCAATCAAGTGCTTCATGCAATCTAAACTCAAGTATGAAAATATCAGTATAATTATCAGAAGTAGAAGTGTTTCTAGCATCCTTCAATAAGCAAGTAAGCTTTTTATTCTCACGCTTATAGAATAGAATATCCTTTCTAACTTGCTTGTACTTATCTAATACTTTCTTTTGTTCTTCCAAAAGATCACTAAAAGCATCAGATAACTCATCATAAGAAAATTTACTCTCTTTATAATGAAGATTATTTTGTACCTCATTAGATAATACCGTTGAGCATGTATTTGCAGCTTTACAAGGTCTATCTTCTTCTTCGGAATTGTTTGCTTCGGTTTCACATCATATGCTTATGTTAGCGTACTTGTGTGACGACGATTGTTTATAGTAATTCTTCTTTTTAGTGGCAAGAGAATATTTCATCATGTGGCCTGATCTTCTGCAATTGTGGCATACAAGCTCTTCTTCATATGAGGGATTGTGTTGTACCTTAAATCCCGACGCCATCATACACACATTTGAATCATTAGAAGGACTATCCTCCTCTTTGGAGTTGCTAGCTTTGCTTTCGTACCTGCACTTATAAGTAGCTTCAAGAAGTTTCCAAATTTTACGAGATGTTGTGCAAGTAGTAATAAGATTGAATACATTTATGTCTACATGACAATAAAAGGCATGCATTGCTTTTGCATCAAGGCTAGCTAACTTCGTCTCTTCCTCCGTGTAACTATAATAAGGCTTATTAATAATAGAGAAAGTGAGAATAGAGATAATAGTAGGCTTTTTGTAGCCATTGATAACAGTTGACCAAAAGTCAAAGTCTATAGACTTCAGGTAGAAGCTCATTTGTATCATCCAATAAGTATAGTTCGTTCTATCAAATAATGGAGGTCTATTTGTGGATTGCCCTTCAATTTTGAACATTGATTGTACGACTGCCATATATACTCTCTAGGGTGTTATATTTGAATATAACTTGCTCTGATACCAATTGTAGGAACAATTGGAATCAGAGTATAATAATTGATAATAAGGATCTACTCTACGGATGTTAAGCTAGATAATATAGCCCTTGTTCTGATACCAATTGTAGGACTGTTGAACACCTCTAGAAGGGAAATGAATAGAGTGTGTATGTGTACATCGAAATAAATATAACCAATTACAAATTATATACTATAGCAAGTAAGAGAAACTAATATAACATTAAATAAATTACAATAAAGTAAGAGTTAAGAAGATCAAACACAGTGGCACAATGATATAAATATTGGTCTTCCTCTGAGAGGACTAGTCCAGTCTCGAGTACTCTTTCTCGATACACTATGACACATGCTAATTGAGAGCTTGCAATCTCTTACAACACCGTGCTTGGCGACAAGTTCACGACTGACTTCACAACATCGTCCTTGGAGACGAGTGCACGATCGACTCCAGAAGACGATTTGAAAATTGGAACATTTTTTGAAATTTGCCTCTGATACAACTCTTCAACACCAAACTCTAGATTAATCAGACACTGTGATGGCTTGGCTAAGAGTGGTATAGGCTAGATTTGAAAGTGTAGCTCGTAGAAAACACTTAAAAGAAAATAGAGAATGAATGAGTGATTTAAAAATATGAAAGTTCTCCTCTATTTATAGTGTTTTTATAGACTGAATTCAAGCATAGTTCGGACATAGTTCGGGCATAGTTCGGATGCATAAATCTCGCATTCGAACATTGGATGCAAATATCAAGAAAATTCAAAAAATTTGTTGAAACTACCATGACTGAACTCGGGCCGAGTTCTGGCCCAGTTCTGTCTGAGTTCTAACATAACTAGTTTGGGCCAATTAGTTGGGCTTTGGAATTTTTAGTTTGTGGACTTTTGGATATGAATATTGTGGATAGAAAGGCTATATTTTTGTAGACTGAGAATAGCTATGCCAATATCATTCCTGATCAATCTTACATATTTTTCTAGAGTCAATAAAGATAAAAATACAGAAAAATATGCAAATGTCAATAGCCATTTGATGATGCCTTTTTCCTTGCATTTCAGCAGACTTGAGGATACATTTTTTCTTGACGATAATTGTCCAAACATAAATAGATTTGAAAATCTGAATACCTTTCGGAAGCTTCAGCTCTGAACCCCTACAGGGGGCGCTTGTAGGAACAAAATATAAAGCGATATACTCTAGAGGGAGGATGAATAGAGTAAGCAGCAGAATATTAGTTATTGAAAATCTTAGCAGAAGATCACAGAAATATATCACAGATATGTGTAAGTACAAGTAAAGTACAAAGACCAAACTCAAAGAAGACGATGTATACTAGTATCTCTCTTGTGAGGACTAATCCAGTCGGGAGAACTCTGGCTCCCAGTTGAAATTTACTATAAAAAATCACAAGTTCTCATCCGAAGTCCTTGCCAACTTCTACAAACGCAAGTGTAACACCCCTGAATTTTTGGAATTATTTCTCTTATTATTTATTTTGACTTAAATAGGGATTATGGAATTTTGTAAGTATTTTTAATTAAATCACTATTATTTTAGAAGGCTTTAGTCATGGTTAAGATTTGGAGTACAAGACGACTATGAATTGTGGCATGGATAGCGTAATCGTGTGCTTTGACTAGTGTTTATCCATGGTAGGGAGGGTCGAGCCATATGTGTGTTCTAACTAGGAAAATCAGTCAAAGTTGTGACTTAACCCCCACAAATGATTTATTTATTTATTAATTAGATTATTGATTTTTAGAAAATGCGGTTGCACCAATTTAGCCCGGACTTGACCCGATCCCAACCTAATCCCAAGTAGGCATTTAGTGTATCCAAAGATGCCATGTAGACATATTTATGTGTGTACAAATATTTCTTATTTAATTTTAGGAATTGACAAATAATTTCTAAATATTTGTTATATGTAAATTATACATATTATTAATATATAATGGTGTTTAGAATATTTGTAAGATTTTCTAGGGCCAAAGAAAGATGGTGTAATATGATACACTATACATATATTGGTTTATTCATTTTTGTTATCATCATCATTATTATTATTATTATTATTATTATTATTATTATTATTATTATTATTATTGATTCTATACAAACCTTATACTAGGAAGATATATCATTAAGGTTTTATATATATATATATATATATATATATTATATATATATATATGTATATATATTATGTATAATCTATATAATATATATATATTATATATATAATATATTATATATATATATTGAGCAATGCTACTGTTCATATTATCCTTCCTAACAGAGCATGAACTCGAGCCTAAAAAGAAAAGGGGTCGATTTGAATTTGATTCAAACCTTGGTGAATCTTCACCAGATTTTTTTCCATGAATATATAATCCTATTCTCCATTGGATTACACCATATCCAATCAAAATTTGAATCTAAATTCGAATTAAATCAGGAATTTAATCTATAGAAGAAGATATATATATATATATATATTATATATATATATATATATATTATATATATATATATATATATATATAGTTGCGATAGGTTTTTCATAAAAATTCCCTCGATACTTCTCCCCAACCACAACCACCTGATCCCCGGGTAATCCAAAGTCCTAGCGCGCGTCCTGCATGCCTGCATCGTCGCTAGCCGCCGGAAGCGCCGCCGCACCTACCTTTTTCCGACGAGAAATAGAGTACAGTTATGTTTCATCCGATCACAAGGTACCACTTCAACCCCCAATTTCTTCTTCGATTCTACAGAAAATTCGATCTATTAAATTCTATGCTTAGTTAACCTAACCAACTTTGGATCCCAACAATTAGAATTAGGGGTAATCGAACAACCAGTCCAGAAAATTGACTCAAAGTCGATGAAAAACTGTGATTCAAGCAGACTAGAAAATAATCCAAATCCCCATGTTTGGAGATGATTTCTAATTAACCTAGTAGCAGTTTTGAAAACTTCCTGAACAATACTTTAGACCACATGTAGCACTTCAAACCCTTTCTTTTATTTCAAATTTTCATTCACTGTATGTAAAAAATTCTGATCCCAAAGTTTAGGAAAAATTAGTTTTAAAAAATTAAATTCTAATAACTTTTACCAATACGGCGTGCGCTCCGTCAAACCGGACGATGTGATCATGAACCGAAAGCATCGAAAGGTGCGTATCGAGTTGGCTGATGTGTGGACTTTGACGAAACTCGAATTGGTTTCCTGTGCGCGCGAATTCAATGCGTATCCATCAAAATTTACCGTATCGGCCTTTTCCAAAATTCTCCAATTACTTTGTGAACGTTCGTCAAATCGAGACGAAACTTGTGCCAACAAGACTGTATCATTTTTCTAGTCCTGTATGTCAAGTTTGGTCCGATTCTGAGACAGTTGACAGGAACACCATTTTGCGGGCCCCATGACCCGACTCAACGGATGAATTTGTGCATAGCCCATCGGAATCCAACTTTGGACATACGGTTGGGTTCATCTCGTCAAATCGAATCTGCAGACATATAGTTTGATGACTTTAGAGACCATAGACTCTGGCACGTTTTTCGGTACAAAGGGTCAAACGACGAACACCGTTTGACCCAAAACTATCGTTTTGCCCCTGTATCCCGAATTAGACTTACGGGTAGCCTATCCTAGCTATTTTGCTTATTTCGAAAATGTTTTAAATGTCTATTTCAGCATCCGGGGACAGTTTCAGGAGTTCAGTCTCGCGGGAATTTGATCTGACTGGTTATTTAGACGTGGTTGAGTCTATACCAGACAAGTACACCTTGCCAACTTGTACAATTTACTTATATGCATGCTTTTACTATTTTCTTATTCATGTCTCATTTTCTTTCCATATTTACTACCTAGTCATGATTATTTATATGCCTCTTACCTGTTATCACTTATCTTTATCATTAGTTGTATCTATATGGTTCCACACATAATTTTGAGAGTGTCTCACTTGAGTGACGTTCCTTGATCACCTAACCATGATACTTTGACTTGATCATGAGTTCCATGTTACCTTGACTTGACCCCCTACCAATATTAGGATTGGCTACTGACCACTCTCAACTCGGAAGACCCACAACATGGCTACGTTAGAGACTCACTATAGTTAGGGAGTACCACGACAGGGCTATTAGCTATAGGACCAGGAGTACCATGGCAGGACTACGGTCATTCGATTCATTTTGTAGTCATTCTTAGTATTATTATGACATGTCATAGAATTCTTCCATATGATTATTCCTGTTCTAGCTGTTATTTTTTGTTTTCTCGCATTTTTTATACTGTACAACATGCTTGTATATTATGTGTCTTGCTAGTCCCCTGAGGACCTGGTTATCACTCCAGGATTGGTTAGAGAGGAGGACTACCAGGAGATATACGGTTCTGGAGTCTAGGCAGGTGACGTACCTTCGCAGGAGGATGAGATAGTGGCCGAGGACTTCTCTTGAGACATGTCTCTTATTTTAGACTTGATAAATTATTTTTTTTCTTTTATTAGTGGACATGTAGTTGATTATTCATTTCTTTATACTGTGGCTTCAGGATGTCTTACTCGCATAGTTAGTATTTCTATTTCATGTTGGACAGATCTTTCTTATTAGTATTATTTTATTGGATTTGATATCGTGTCTTTTTCTTTGTGGATGAGATTAGCTGTGACATGTGACTTGTATTGTATTCCTGGATGGTTATTATGATTTACAGCTTAAGCATTCGCTAATGGCTTACTTTCAGATTTGGCCCATTGGTGATACATTGCTGGCATGTACCGTATCCTGGGCCTATACGTATTTGGGATGGGGTGTTACATATTTTTGTGTTGGTCCATGCAGGTCTACGTGATTACCTCGGTTACGTTACTGTACCGATGTGAGCTTGCGAATAGAATAGAAATGACCCTTAGGATCTCATCCACATCTTTATATTGTTTCACGTCCTTGAACTCTATATTTCGAATTCGAAATTATTTCCTTGACATGCATCATGCTTGATATCATTTTTCCTTTAGCTTATAAGTTTTTTGAGTGCGGTAAAATGGACCCGCAAGCCAGAAACGA
>JANAVB010013828.1:0-32457 GCA_029216955.1 Iris pallida
ACATTTGTTAACTGAGATAGGTTCAACTCTGAACCTGAAATGTGGTTTTGAAACCTGGAAAGAGATTGAGTTTGAAGTGTTGAACTGAGACTTGAAATGGTAACTAAAATTGGTCATGGGTTTCGAGGTGTTTGGGTTTGATATTTTTAACTGAGATTTTACTTGAGTATTTCCTGGGAATGTTTGTATTACATGAGTTTGTTTTATAAACTTGAGACTACTTTATATACCTGAAGATAATTGCAAGTTAGCTTGATATGAATGTTTGGGAGTTGATGTTGATACTTATAACCTGAGAATCGAATGAGAGAAATAACCTGAGAAGTCTCAGGTTTAGTCAAAACTTGAAGTATTATCTGAGATTAAATGCATGAATAACCTGTCAACTGAATATATAATGTGATACCTGAGTTGTGTTCTCAGGATTTATTGAGTTTAAACTGAGTTTGTATGGAGAAAAACCTGATTTTGATTTCATATTAGTTACATGTTAACTTTGAGTACCAAAACTGAGAACACTATGTTCATTCACTTCATTTTTCCTTTCACTCTTCACCTCAATGTCCTATAATTTTAGTCCCCTCTTTCCTTTCATTTTCCCTCTTTCCTATGCATATATAACATGTGAATGTAATGAATGATATATATAATGTCATGCATGTTTGGTAAGTATGAATGAATGCAATATGCATATATGAATGCAAGTAGGCATACATGAGTGTATGTATGCATCTATGCATACATGATATGTAAGGTAATCTATATAGGTAACCTAATGCATTGGTAATGTAGACAAGTAGGAATACATGTATGTATGCAAGTATCTAATGTATGCATGTAGGTAATTTAATGTAGTGTAGCATAGGCATACATGATATGTAATGTATGCCTACATGTTATGAACAATGAATGTAAGTATACATGTAATGTATATATATATATATATATATATATATATATATATATATATATATATATATATATATATATATATATATATATATATATATATATATCTTTTGATACTATATATATATATATGTCTAGCCAATCTATACCAATACTATATATATATATATATATATATATATATACTATATATATATATAAAAAAAAGATATATATATATATATATATATATATATATATATATATATATATATATATATATATATATATATATATATATATATATATATATATATATTAAAATATATATATATATATATATATATATATATATATATATATATATATATATATATATATATATATATATTTTTTAATATATATATATATATTTTTAATATATATATATATATATATATATATATATATATATATATATATATATATATATATATATATAAATATATATATATATATATATATATATATATATATATATATATATAATATATATATATATATATATATATATATATATATATATATATATCTTTGATACTTAATATATTGATTGTATATATATTATATCTATATTGATATATAGTATTGGTATAGATTGACTAGACCTAGAATATATATATATATATATATATATATATATATATATATATATATCTTTTGATACTTAATATATTGATTGTATATATATGATATCTATATTGATATATGGTATTGGTATAGATTGGCTAGACCTAGATTTGACTAACCTAGACTAGTTTGACCATTGTTGACCAAACCATAGATAGTTTGACCACAGTTGACTAGAGTTGACCTAGTTTGACTTTTAGAGTTGACCAGAGTTGACCAAGAGTTGACTTTGGTCCAGATTGACCTAGAATTATGTAGATGCATTGTAAACTTCATTTATAACCCCTTTGTATACATAATGACTTGTGTTGATCTAAATAGGACTCAGATACCTCGCTTCGGACTTTGTATTCTCACAGACATTCAGATTGCAGGCGAGTACATTCTCTGATCGTTTCATACTTGCTAGAATTTATATTCTTGCTCTAGATCACTTTATTTGATGCTGTCATGATGTTATCACGGATTGATACTATATGGATCTTTTTATAAGATGTTATCCCCCTCGGGAGCATCGGATACATCATGTCATGTGCTTTTCACGTATATCATGTGTTCATGTGCTTTCACTATTCATGTATGTGCATTCATGTGATTCATGTACTCTCATGATCACTGAGCCCCTCATGTGCAAATTATTCATGTGCACTCATTTATTGAGCCCACGTGAAATCATGTATGTAACATAATTTGAATGGATCCTTGTGTATTGATTGGGGCATGGATGAGTAGAATTGGTTATGTGGATCATATCCCAGTAGATTATTCATGTGAACTCCGTAGCTTATTCATGTGCAACCTAACCTGTTTTTATAGCCATATTGTGCTCTAAATCACTAGTCACTTACAGTTCTTACCTATCATGTATATATTTTCAGTTATCAAATATCTTTCTGTTTTCATGTACATCATTCTTTACAGTTCATGTATCTTACTCTTTTGCATGCTTTATACTTTCCTGCCATATTATGAACTGCGTGAGATGTATTGTGCTCGTTCTTGTCCTGACTGGACCTATTAAAAATATTACAGATGAGACCGAGGATTCTGTACCATCGCTATGGGGAACACCTAGATGATATCTGTGAGTTGGACCTTCAGGAGGATCCAGTTATAGCTGTGGACACCATCCCTTTAGTCTAGGCTAGATAGCTAGTCTGTATCTTATTTTTTGTCTTAGTCTTGTGGTTTCAGAGTTGTATAAATTTGGATGTTGATGTTGTTGTTAGTGTCGCCTAGACACTTAGACTTATTTCCCCTTTTGTTTGTATTTCATTTGAGATTTTATATCTACCTTATCGTGCTATTATCCATCTTTAGATTTGTGATTGAGTTGTATCTTCTGTGATTTGGCCTCCGTTTGGAGAGTATATTATATTGCGATTAGTTGTGATAATGACCTAGAACAACGTTCTACCATCGACACTGCGGCGTAGGTTGGACGTACCCACTTCTCATGTCCCTACACCGGGTACGGGTCGTGACAGCAGATATGCTACTGTCCCAGGGATAGCAGCAGCAGCCCTTTGCAGCCACATTTTTACCCCCTTTTGACCCCCATTAGCCCCTATATATACCCTTATATATATGTATATGTGTGTGTGAGTGAGGTTTTAAGTGAGGTTCTAAGAGAGGTTCAATGAGTGTATGAGTATATGTTAGGATATGGTTTGTAGATAGTAAGATGACTAGTTAAGTTAGATTTGATATGTTAGTCTAGGTTAGAGTTTGATATCTAGCTTGTTAGAGTTAGTGATAGTCTATATTTTAGAGTTAGAGTTGGGTGGTATCTTATGATACCAATTTGGTATCTTAGGATAAATGGGATTTACCCTATTTCAAGATAAGGTATTGAGGTACCTTCAAGATACCAAGGTAAGGTATCAAGATACCAAAGTTTGGTAACAAGATGCAAGGGTAAGATATTAGAATACCATGTTGAGGTAGAGGGGTGCCTAGAAACTAAGGTAGAGGCTTGGTTGTGAGTTTACCTAGCTAAGGTAAAGGTTTACCTTACTTAAGGTATTTACCCTAAACTAAGATATTGGTATCGGGATACCAATTTGACCAAGATATGGAATATCTTGGTAGATAAATGTTAGGAATATGATACTTAGTCTAGTATTGACCTCGATTGACCGAGTTTAACTGTTTTGACTGAAAGCCAACCAAAAGTCAGCACTTGGCCTGGAATTGACAAAAACTAGACAAGAGTTGACCTATTGACCAAAAGTCAATTGTGAGTCAACCATTAGCCTAGATTAACCTAGATTGGACTAGGAGTTGACCAGTTGACCAGTTGACCAAAAGTCAACTGTAAGTCAAACCTTGACCTAGTTTGACTTAATTTGACTTTGTGTGACCTAGTTTGACCCAGTTTGACTTAGTTTGACTTAGTTTGACTGAGATTGACCTAGATTGCACAGCATACCTAGAATATCATGCCATTTACTATCAAACCCTAATTAACTCATGATATCTCATCTTTAGGTCTGTGACATCACTCTGAGCATCTATTCTCACTGACAGCTCAGGACCGCATGCGAGTACATTCTCTGATAATTCTTTCATTTACTTGGTGATTACTGTATTTCATTTCTAATTAGTTCTATTTGATGTTTCAGTTAAATCGTGTGTCTCCCCACACACGATTTTTAGCCGGTCGCCATGTCGCTTCGGACTCTTTGTGTGGATCTTGTCCGCACTGGCTTTTTCATTATCGTCCCACACGTACGCCTCGTGCATTCTACGCACTTACGAGCCTCATGGGATGGCCGACGTCTTTCGATGCCGGCAACTCAACACCTCACTTCGCCCACGAAAAGGCACCCCCGACATCTTCATGACTCCTACGATAGTCAATGCCGCCCAGCCACCCATTCTATGCATACGACGCCCTTACGACGTCTTCGCGACACCCATTGGGCACCGTACGATGGGCTGCATGGTCGGCCGTCGTTTATACCCATGGTAGAATGGTGCCGGTCCTAGATCGTCCGTGCGGTGCCCCTAGCCGTTGAGTTTTTATGCACGGGCGCCCCATTCTGTCCCACGCCAGCTCAGATCGTGGCCATTTTTCGTCAGTCCTCCGACGTTGTGGATGCCCCGTATCCCACAGGCTAGGCTCATCATAGCCCATATATATATACACATATATGTGTGTGTGTGTGTGTGTGTGTGTGTGTGTGTGTGTGGTGTGTGTGTGTGTGTGTGTGTGTGTGTGTGTGTGTGAAAATATATGTGTGTGTGTGTGTGTGTGTGTGTGTGTGTGTGTGTTCATGCACGGGCGCCCCACTTTGTCCCACGCCAGCTCAGATTATGGCCATTTTTTGTCGGTCCTCCGACGTTGTGGATGCCCCGCATCGCACAAGCCAGGCTCATGATTGCCCATATATATATATATATTATATATATATATATATATATATATATATATATATATATATATATATATATATATATATATATATATATATAATTTATATATATATATATATATACATAATTTTTAAACCAAATCTACATATATTCATAATCCAATACATATGCTATATATTTATATATTTACGATTATGCACACATATATATATTTCCATGTATGTATGCTATCCTAAACAAATAACCTAAACAATATTTATACATAACATTTATTCTATAATAAAATTCTATAACTAAATATGGTACTAATTTCCAAATTTATCATTCACAATCTTCAAATAGAAAAATAGCCCAATCAATTTAGGAAAAAAAATTCTGTAAAAATATTCATTTGATATTAATAACATTAACTTAATACCTAATAATTATTTATGGAACTACATACTAGACCACTAAAATATATTACTAATACATATACATAATGTACATCTACATGGATGTCTTCGGACATACTACATGTCTATGTGGACTTGGGTTTGGTTGGGTCAAATCCGGGCTAAATTGGTAAAAACCAGGTCTCATAAAAAGTCAAAATTCTTTAAAAGTATTTAATTAACTGTTAATTTGGGTTAAGTCACAACTTTGACTGATTTTCCTTATTGGGGCACAACTATGGCTAGGCCTTCTTTAGCATGGCTAATACACTATTCAAAGCACACGACTACACTCTCTCTGTCATAATTGCTAGTCATCTTGCACCATAATGTCTGAACACCGAAAATCTATAGGTTCTATGTGTCCATATGCTTCGGAACTTCATATGACTTGTCCAAAATAATTATTGTGCATGTTTTGATAAGAAAAAAATAATTTTTACATATGTTATACTAATTTCTATAATTAATATTTGTAGAGAATTTGTGGTTTCGGGAGCCAAACTATGGAACAAGTCTATGTATATTGATGTAGAATCAATACAAGGCTTGTATACATATTTTTCTATGAATAAATTTTATTAATTATTATTATAGAATATTTATAATTATTTTTTAGAATTAAATAAGATTTTTTATATTATTAAAATATTACTTTATTGAATAGATTTAATGTTATATATATGTTAGATTGAGTTGAATAGTTAATATGATTAGTTTCATATATATATATATATATATATATATATATATATATATATATATATATATATATATATTATTGGGTCTATATATGGTAAGTTCATGTAGGGTATGACATGAGCATGTCATTAATAGTAGCATTGTTATGATAGGTGTACGTGACGAAGTGAGCGAGGAACTTAGAGTAGGACAGTAGTTCGCAAAGTTGCAAGAGACATACAAGTGTACCTTGCCAAAGTTTTAGTATTTTTGTAATTTTCTTTTCTATTTTATTGTTCTTTTATTTTTATCTCTAGATGTTGTGGACGTAGGATAAATTGGTACTTAACGTTCGAATGGTATTCGGATGTCGATGTCTGTATATAGATATTGGGTATCAATACTAAGCATGGTGATCCATTTTATTCATGTTTTATTGACACGATAGACCATAGGACACTGACACAATCATGATACGGAGTCTACATAAGATATTCATGGCTACAAACTTCGTGATAGGCTACAGGATTTATTGCTTGTACTTGAGATCTACTTAACATGATTCGACTTGATAGTACTAGAACATGGGGTGGGGATAAAATTAACGTCATATCAGGCTACCTTGACATGTTTGACCTTGTCTTTATAGCTAGGACTTGGTTGTTACCTGACTCGTTTGTCATTTTCTCTATACCGGAGCTTTGGTGTTATCTTGACACGTTTGTGCAAGGTACCACGACACGATGCCTTGGGTGTGAGTTGCTGAGGCGCTTATGAGCCTCAATACTTGAAGCCTAATATCCAGAAGGTCTTCTCATATGCATTCCACTTATATAGCTATGGTAGATACCCTTTAATATTTATATTATTTCTTTCCTGTTACTTCGGTATATTTCTATACCTTGATATGTCCCTTGAGGACCTGGTGATCTCTCTAGGTAGTTGGTCATGCAGAGATAGTCCACTGATTATGGAGGTATGATGTATCTATCTCATGTATTTTATCATGCTTTTACATTTATTCGTTATATCAGTTCTGCTATTAGTCTTATTTTGTAGACCCATATCATTCTTCGGGTCTAATCGAACATATATATTATTGGACTGCAGACCATGACATATACTATTTATTCTTGATGTTATTTATCCTGTGGATTGAGATAGATATATTTATAGTTGATTGATAGATAGAATTAGAATACCAAGATAGCTTATACATATTCAAGTCGGGTTAGAGTCCACTCGATACGTAGTTGGCATATATACGTACTCTTGGCCCTAGATAATTTGGGACTAGAGCATTACAGAGCAAGTCCTCATATCGGACTTCATATTGGCCTCTAACCTGATTTACTATCAGTTTCGAGTCGTCGTAGGCCTCTAGATAGTCAAATCCTAACTGTTTAGCCAGTTGGAGTCGAATGATAAGAGCATTGTATTCTGCTACGTTGTTGGAACATGGTTTCATGAGGGAGTACACCCGGTGAATGACTAGGCCCTCGGGGGTAACCAAGACTTCTGCAATAATTTTGCTCTTGGACCATGTTTTTGAAGCACCATTGAATAATGGGCTCCTCTATTGTTGTGTTGGATTCTAGCACTTTATCTGGAATATCGTCATAGAGTTTTGATATTTCGGATATAGGGTGCGCTATGAGAAAGTCGACCAACGCTTGGCATTTGACTACCTTCTGAGGGACGAAAACTATGTCATACAGTGATAATAGGATTGCCCATGTGGCTATGCGGAAGAAATTTTCCATGCGACCATGAAGATACATAATAAACTTCTATCATGTGTAACAAAAAAACATGCGATAGATTTCCTCTAATGAGAGTCTTTTGTTGTCTCTGGTAGATGTGGGTATATTTTTGCTAGAGGTATTATGGATGTAGTAGAAAATATTTTGTAAGGATCCACTGGTATAGAGTTGACACCTTATTTAGGGTACTGTACTTGTTTGAACAAACCATAAAAACAAGTCATTTCTGCATCATGCTGCCTGCTGCTTCCACCTGGAGTCTAGCCGGTATCTCCGCGAGACAAAAAATCTCCTCTATGTGCTCGATCCAGTCATCCGCGTTAAGGATACCCTCCGTACCCTTGATGCCTCGTGGCCTCATCTTCTGGAAATCCTGAATACTTGGAGTCCTCGACTGGTATGGCTGAATCTGCCCTTCTTGGGGTGGGGCAGTCACCTTCTCCACTGCCACCATCGCTAACTGGTGGGCATTATCAATGCCCTGCCTCATGTCCTCTGCCTGGCGTTGCTGCATCTCTATCATCTGCTGTACGAAAGCGAAATACTGCGCCGCATCAATTGTCCCCTGGGGCGGTGGTGGTAGCATCCCCTGAACTCCTGGGGTAGTCCTCGGAACTGGTGGAGGAGCACCCCAAAAGTTGCAGACGGGCCCACCTGAGCTGGAAAAAGATGCACTATGGTCCCTGGGGCCTGCTGAGTCGGACGAGAAGTAGCAGACCTCTCAGTGGTATCCCTAAGACCAGAGCGCTGCGATCGTGTCTCCACCATCCTGAAGACAGATCAAACAAGGAATCAATTATTGAAAAAGAAGCAAAATCATCAAAGGAGGACAATTGTTTTCAAAAGGAGACAATTAACAGCAAGAATTGATAGAAGTTTTCCTAATGTGATTGAGTACCTTAACTTATATCTTATATCCTACTGCAGGTTGTAATGACACTCTAGTTT
Organism: Iris pallida; assembly: GCA_029216955.1. Lineage (NCBI taxonomy): Eukaryota > Viridiplantae > Streptophyta > Magnoliopsida > Asparagales > Iridaceae > Iris > Iris pallida. The sequence continues at coordinate 8,762 of JANAVB010013828.1, forward strand.
GAGTACCACTACGAATCACACTAGTTGTGATTGGACTGACCTGCATGGACCACCACTAAAAATGTGTCACGACCCGCACCCAGTGAAAGGGCACGAGAAGTGAAGTACGCCCAGCCTACGCCGTAGTGTCGGCGGTAGAACGCTGTCCTGAGTCACAATCTCTAACACAGTCTAGAATAAGCTCCGAATGGAGGGTAAATAATAAGTACTCAATCACGACACTAAGATGGAAATAGAATAGAAAATCACAAGAGAGTCACAACATAAATAGAAGTCTTGGTGTAAACCACCAGAACAAAACTCAAGTACAACTCATAAAGTCTCAAATAGAAAGACAATAAATACTAAGTCTCAGCTAGACTATAGGCAGGTCCTTAGCGACTGTTGGATCCTCCTGAGGGTCCACGTCGCCAGTGTTATCTAAGCCAATGCCACAATAAGTAGGGCAGAACTCCTCATCATCACCTGTAAAATTTTTAACATGCCCAGTCAGGACGGAACGAGCACATATCTCTCACAACAGTTCATATCAGGATTGGACATATAAAGTAAGCTATAGAAAACTATACATGAATCACTGTAAAGAAAATCAACAAGAGAGAAAGACTATAAGAATGAGCTATAATATAATAAACAGAGAATGTAACCTTCTACGTTATTTAGAGCATGAATTGGTTATGTAAACGGTTTGGGTTGCACATGGATACAGTTATGGAGTGCACATGGATACCTACTGGGGATAATGATCACATAACCAACTACACTCTCCCTGCCCCCAATCAATACACAAGGATCAATACATGTTATGTTATTGCACATGGATAACAACTACTTTATACATGGAGCTCATATGGTCATGAGTGAACATGAATAACACATGAGTGCACATGGATAAATATAAATACATGGAGTACATGATGGCCATGATAAAGTACATGAACATGATATACTCTATGTATACGAGGGAATAACATCGCATGAAAAGATCCATAGGGTACTAATCCGTGTGAACATCGTGTCAGCATCAAGTATACTAGTCTATAACAAGAGAACATATCCAAAGAAGTATGAAAAGATCAGAGAATGTACTCGCCTGGCAAACTGAACTGCTGATGATGAAGTGTAGCTAAACTGGGGTAATATAAACCTATTTAAAGTATACATATGTCACAACCAAGTCTAAAATATCAAGAGAAATAGCTACAATACAAGACTACATGCTTCTATGTCCCTTTTGGTCAAAGTCAACCCTCGGTCAACTCTGGTCAAACCTGGTCCACGCTGGTCAAACCTGGGTCAACTAGTCCGTCTACTAATTTCTAGGTCATACACAAAATTCTAGGTCATTTGGAGTTCGTTTGAGTTGAATTGGATCAAGTTTGACCCAAAGTTGACTTTTGTCAATTTGGTCAACTTGTCGGCCAATTCGACTAAACTAGGCTCAAAATGACAAACCAAATCTGTCCTAGGACTCCTATAGTTATACACACAACTAAAATCTATTCTAAGAGAGTTCTCAAGCATAAATATCTATATACATATAGGTAGATACACACATGTGTATTTACAGTACAAACAAAACCTTAAATCTAACAAATGATGGTGTGTGTGTGTGTGTGTCCTGGAGATTACTGAATAGAGTAAATTCTGAGATTAAAAACAGCAAACGCAAACCATGGTATTTCCCAAATTAATATACTATTATATACATATATACAAATTAAGAAAACTATATATATATATATATATATATATATATATATATATATATATATATATATATATATATATATATATATATATATATATATATATATATATATATATATTTTTATATATATATATATATATATATATATATATATATATATATATATATAGATATATATTTATATATATATATATATATATATATATATATATATATATATATATTTTGTATATATATATATATATATATATATATATATATATATATATATATATCATTATATATATAATATTATATATATATTATATATATATATATATATACAAATGCTCAAATGAAAGATTGGCAATGGTTTGAGATAATTTAAAGAGTCAAAAATCTGGAATTAAATCCCCCTCGACCCATTCTCAACATGTATGCATTAGCAATGGGTTTCAACGGGGTTTGTATATATATAGTTAAATTATGTATACATAGCTATATAGAAAGCATATATACTCATAAATGATGGAAAATTATGAAACAAAACCAAAAGTTGGTTCCCACAAACCTGAAACCTCATATATGTCCTGAAAACTCAGATTTTATAAGCTAAATAGCTGGAAATCAAATATGGCATTTAAACTCAAAATCGAAATTAAGGAAACAAACCCAATTCACACAACGACCCAAAATGCAATATACACCAAACAAACCCGCAAAACTCTGCATACACATTGGTCTCGACTCACGTGATACACTTGAATACTCTCGGGTTCGAAATCGTGTTCGTGTCGTGTCCACGGGATGCATATCGAAATTTCCCGATACCGCGTGACAACGCGTGCGTTCTCGCTCGATTGAGTTCCGCACATACAACAAAAAGCCCCGTGCTTGTGCACATAGCTGGGGGGGTCCTGGGGTAGGTCTAGGACATGGTGACACAGCAACATGCTACGCCGAAGCGACGCATGCAGCCCCGCACCCGTGCGCGGCCTGCTGCTCGTGCGCGCGCCCGCGCGCCCTCGTGCGCGCGGTTCCACCTTCGTGGCTCGCTCGTCGGGCCACGCCGTGACTCAGGGTTCGTTCCTCGGGTAGTCTAGGTATCGATCGACGTGTCCCAGGTCCTGGAACGGGTCTTTGCTCTACCGTGTGCGCGCACGAAGTCTGTTTCAGGGACAAAAATCAGGCTGAATGCACAGTACGGCTGAGCGGTGCACGCACGTTTTCTCCACGCTCGCTCAACGAAAAGCCGTGAAATTTTACGAGCATGGGGGCAGAGGTTGCCCCCACGTTCTCAAGAAATTTCATATAAAAATACGGCCTGTGCACTGAGAAACAACGCACAGACAGCAGGGACGCACGGCCTCGTGCGCGGGATCCGTGCACATGCGTCCGTAGCCCGAAACGCCGCTGATACGTTTTCAAAACCAAATCCGTCTTCACAAAAGTTTATCAAAAATAATATTATCTAAACATCCATGAAGACAGAATCGAAAAACAGCAACTTTCTATCCTAAGCGGCATTTCGTCGAACACGTGCCGTAAAGGACCGACACGTGTCCGATACCGCCATCAAACGAAGTCGAAATCCAACCAAATTTCGTGGGCAAGTCTAGGGCACCTATATGGATGCAAAAATGAAAGAAATTCTAGATTTACTATGGTAGATTAGGGTTTACCTATTGAGTGTCAAAAACTCAATGAATGGAGCCCCTCGGTTGTCGTGTCGGCCGATTTCCCTCAAGCAAAAGCCTCCGCCTCCTCACTAGAAATGCTCCAGCAAATCCTCCTCTCCTCGATGAGTGCAACGGAGTTCGTTTGGGAAGAAACGGACTCCGGATGAAGGAAAAATGAGTTTTGGAGAGGAGAAACTATTAGGGTTCACTTGTAGAGGCTATAATTCCACAAATAAAGAAAAGGGGGAGGGGTTACTGCTGTTGGGCGGCCAAGTGGGTCTCTAGGGTTAGGGTTACACTTGGGCCAACTCATTCTCAAGTAGAAAGGGGTCCAAGTCAAAAGGGCTTAAAGGCTTGCATGCAAAAAAGGCTAAAATAAATCAATTAAAGCCTTAAAAATAATCTAATGCCTAAATAAACTCTAAAAATAAAAATAACAATTCTAAGGCATGGTAAGGCCCCTATACATGTCCACTAAGATTAAACTAGTTGCTAGCACAACACAAGTCAACATATCTAAAAAATCATAAAAAGGCCAAAATGGCTAAAATGACTAAAATACCCTTCTATGAAAACGTGGATGCTACAAGTCTACCCCCCTTAAAATAATTTTGTCCTCGAAATTAAAGACAAAATGCATGATTAAGAAAGAACAAAATCATACCTCAAGACTGAAAAAGATAGGGGTATCGTTCGTGCATCTCATCCTCTCTCCCAGGTGGACTCTCCTAGAGAGTGATGCTGCCATGCTACGCGAACTAAGGGTATCGACTGGTTCCGCAACACCTTCTCCCGTCGGTCCAGAATCTCCACAAGATGCTCTGGATAATTGAGAGTAGGTCCCACCTCAATCTCGGAATGGTCCAGTACATGGCTAGGATCTGCCATATACCGTCTCAACTGAGATACATGAGATACATTGTGGACTCCCGCTAAGGAAGAAGGCAAGTCCAGTCTGTATGACACGTCACCGACCCTTCCACTGACAACGAAAGGTCCAACATAGCGTGGGCTAAGCTTCCCTCCTCCACCGAAACGAATAGTGCCTCGAGTCGGTAAAATCCTCAAGAATATCATATCTCCAACCTAGCACAAGCATGGTCTCAATTAACTAAAAACAATCACCCAATCAACAAAAACACAAACAACAAGATTCTAATCCTAAGTCTAAGCTATACCTCAAACTGCAAAGGTCTCCGGTGGCTGTCGGCCCTATGCCGCTGTCTGTCCTGCGCCACGCGAAGTCGATTCCTGATAAGCTTTACTTTCTCAACTGCGTCAACAACCATCTCAGGTCCCAATAAAGCTCGCTCTCCAACATCATCCCAAGACAAGGGAGTACGACATCTACGCCCGTACAACGCCTCGAATGGTGACATACCAATGCTGGCCTGGTAACTGTTGTTATATGCAAACTCTACCAAGTGCAGGTGATCCTCCCATGATCCTCCAAAATCCAGAACATAAGTCCGCAGCATGTTCTCGAGAGTCTGAATAGTCATCTCTGACTGTTTGTCCGTCTGAGGGTGGTATGCAGTACTGAATTTGAGCTGAGTGTCCAAACTAGTCTGCAGACTCCGCCAGAAATGGGAAGTAAAGCGACTATCCCAATCCGAGACAATACTCACCGGAACTCCGTGTATCCTGACAATCTGTCGCATATACAACTCTGCTAGCTTCTCAGTAGACGTTCCCACTTTGAATGGCAAAAAGTTGGCCGATTTGGTCAACCTGTCCACGATGACCCAAATCGTGTCTTTTCCTCCTGATGAACGCGGCAATCCCGAAACAAAATCCATCGTAATGTGCTCCCACTTCCACTCCAGAATGGGCAATAGCTGCAACAGTCCTCCTAGCCTCTGCCTCTCTGCCTTAACCTGCTGACAGACTAGACACCTGGCTACGAAGCGTGCTACCTCCCGCTTCATCCCATACCACCATACATGCTCCTTCAAATCTCTATACATTTTGTTGGCACCTGGATGCATGGTGTACTGAGAGCGATGGGCCTCCTGCATAACCTGCTCCCGAAGCTCTCCGCTAGGCACACACAGTCTGGAACCGTGCCTCAATGTGCCGTCCTCCGTAATGATGAACTCCATATCTGCCAATCCTACTCGAACCTGCTCTCGGATACACCGCAAGGTAACATCATTGAACTGAGCTGACTTGATCCTCTCCATCAAGTCTAACTGAATTTTAAGGCCCCATATCTGCATCTGAACTCCTAGTACGATCACTCGATCCCAAAACTCTCCAAATCTGCTAATAGATGACGATCCATCGTCAAGCACATGGCTACCGAATACCTACTCAAGGTATCAGGAACCACGTTGGCCTCCCTGGATGGTACTGCAATAAAATATCGAAGTCCTTTATCAACTCCAACCATCTGTGCTGCCTCATGTTGAGCTCTTTCTGTGTAAACACATACTTTAAGCTCTTGTGGTCTGTGAAGATCTCCATACGCTCTCCGTATAGATAGTGCTTCTACAGCTTCAGAGCAAAGATAACCGCTGCCAACTCCAAATCATGGGTAGGGTAGTTCTTCTTATGCGGACGTAACTACCTGAATGCATAGGCAATCACCTTCCCATGCTGCTGCAAGACACAACCCAAACCCTTCCCTAAGGCGTCACTATAGATAGTGAACCCGCCTGATCCTGATGGTAATCTCAAATTGGGGCTGTCGTTAGTCGCTTCTTCAGCTCATCAAAAGCAACCTAACACTCCTCTGACCAGACAAACTCTGCGTCCTTCTGGGTCAGCCTAGTCAATGGCTCTGCAATCCGAAGAAATCTTGAACAAACCTCCTGTAGTATCCTGCCAATCCTAGAAAGCTTCTGATCTCTACGACTGAACTCGGTGCTGTCCACGCCTCAACTGCTCTGATCTTCTTCGGGTCGACTGAGATCCCATCTTCGGTCACCACATAACCTAGGAAATCAACTCGATCCAAGAAGAACTCACACTTTGAGAGCTTGCCGTATAGCTGCTCCTTCCTGAGAGTCTCCAGAACCACTCTCAAATGCTCCTCATGCTCCTCTGGGGTCTTCGAATACACCAAAATGTCATCGACGAACACCACCACAAACTTGTCCAAGTACTGGTGGAACACCTTGTTCATCAAGTTCATGAACACCGCCGGGACGTTAGTTAACCCAAACGGCATCACCATGAACTCAAACTGGCCATACCGAGTCCTGAAAGTTGTCTTCGGAATATCCTCCTTCTTCATCTTCACCTGATGATACCCTGATCTCAGATTAATCTTAGAAAATATCTTCGCTCCGCTCAGCTGATCGAACAGGTCATCGATCCTCGACAGCGGGTACTTATTCTTGATCGTGAGGCTGTTGAGTGCCCTGTAATCGATACACATCCGTACCTGTCACGCCCCAGAACCAGAATACTGAGAGCGGGGGCAGACATAGCCAGCTACGTATAATGAAATGGAATCCATCTCACCATACGGTCACGGCTGTCTAGATATGTGAGGGTTTATCTACAAGCCATCAGTCTCTTAAGGTCATATATTATCCTATTGTCTCAATCGCAACCAACTAATAATAATCACAAGATATCAGATCACCCAATATACAATTGTAAGGCGTCCCAAACATTACATATCCAGATGATCATGAAGCTAGTCGTTACAAAATGTGAGGACTAGCAAGAATTCAGTCATACATGATCAACCCCGGGGCTTGTCAATCATGTTATAGCCCGTAGGCAGACAGTAAGTAAGTACAATCGAGCTAACACTTGCTCGTCGGCTAAATGCCTCAAAAGAATAATTTACGATATTACAGTGGGAGAACAAAAGAAACCCACTCGATGCCCTGGTTACGCCTGGTGACCACCATCGGGCTGGAAAGCAGGAAGATCCTTTGGTGCTGCTCCGATATCTGGCCATACAAAACCAGCTGGGTCAGACCCCAGAAAGAGCAAGTGCCACAAAGGAGGCTTCACTTAAGAGCTAAAACCAACAATTAGAACAAGAGTATAATTACATAATAAAAGGCAGTAGTTTAAGAAAAAGTATGATGGGTAATTATAAAAGACAATCTTGTATAGAATCACTAAAAGATAGGACATATGGAGAAGCATGACAGGATTATACGATGAGATAACTATGGGACTATTCAGATAGCCAGGTTACAACCCGTAAACCAAACAAGGACCGGGGTTGTAACCCTTCGTCTGAACGGAACTTGGTTTCTCTCACCATTTATCGGCAAGATAAATATAAGAAATCAGGTTAAGTAATATCTGGAGTGACAATCATTATAGTGACAATCTGGAGTGACAATCCTTCAATCATTCTGGTACAATCTTACAATCAATCAATTCTAGACAATACTATACTGGACTAGACTCCATCCAAGCAATCACGGCCAATCATTGCCTACGGCTTTCTACATTAACTAACTAGGGTTATCACAATCCTAGTTACTAGCAAGATGCAATGAGATGCTCCAAGTAGTCACAGGCCCTGCAGCTATCCAGGTTATCCAGGCAATCATTATAGTGACAATCTAGAGGGTACAATGCATTATAGTGACAATAGAGTTCAATCATTTAGTGACAATGGAGGGTGCCCCACATAACAGTGGGCTGAAAATGTGCCCTACGTCGGCAGGCTACAAGTCCAATCATTTACGGCCGGGATAACGGGATCTCCTGTAACTGGGAAACATCTTCTGACTAGTGAATTATACTAAATATTACCAGTCCAATTCAGTAGGTACTCCTGACCGTGGTACTCAGGAGTCCCTCCTAGACATGATGCAAGACATGACTGGATTATTTGTACAAGCACAATCGCCCACGGTGTCAGGATTATTATACAGGTCATGTCATGGTAGCCGTCGCAACAGCTATTCAAGATATATCAGGTCAGGTTATCATAACAAGTGTACTAGTCAGGAGTGCGCCACGATGGGCCACTTATCAGGTCATGCTCAATTATCAATTCCAAACATATCAAGTAAATCGCGATTATCGAGTTCAGGACAAAAGGCGTAAGGATATAAAATGGACGTAAAATATCTAATAGAATATCAATATACAGGGCTATAGAAGAGCCAAGCTTAAAGAATTTAGACCAAAACTCCAAGAGCCAAGGGGTTAAGCAAGGGGTCAGGGCAGTGTACGCAAAAGTCACGCACGCAAGGCACGATCAAGTCTGCGGCGTACGTGAAAAAGTCACGCACGCAGGAGAGCTGCGTACGTGAAAAGTCACGCATGCTCAAGGGGAGCAGCGTACATGAAAGTCACGCACGCTCAAGGGAGCAGCGTACGTGAAAAGTCACGCACGCTCAAAGGGCAGCGTACATGAAAAGTCACGCACGCTCAAGGGGAGCAGTGTACATGAAAAGTCACGCACGCTCGGGGAGCAGTGTACGTGAAAAGTCACGCACACTCAGGGAGCAGTATACGTGAAAAGTCACGCACACTCAGGGGAGCAGTGTACGTGAAAAGTCACGCACGCTCAAGGGAGCAGTGTACGTGAAAAGTCACGCACACTCAGGGGAGCAGTGTACGTGAAAAGTCACGCATGCTCAAGGGAGCAGTATACGTGAAAAGTCACGCACGCTCAAGGGGAGCAGCGTACATGAAAAGTCATACACGCTCAAGGGAGCAGTGTACGTGAAAAGTCATGCACGCTCAAGGAGACACGCTTCCAACAGAAACGTACTCAAGTCTGCGTACGCAGCTCTAAAGAGCGCACGCAGCTCAGTGTGCGTAAGCTAAACAGCTCTGCACACTGCTCACTGTCTTCTCCAAACAGCAAGAACACCATGGTTGAACTCAAGCTACACAGCATCACAACTTGGCCATCCGAACTCCAAATCCGGATTTTCAAAGTCCTAACTTGGGTGTAATCAAAATCTCTTCCACATGGAAACATCAAAACCCATAAATATCCAACCAAAATAGATCAAACCATGCAAAATCCAAAAATAGAAATAACTAGATCTAGAACAATGGAGACTCTAAATCACAAAATTTCAAGTTCTAATGTTGATCACCATGTCCTAATCTAGCTAATGGACAAATAACATAGAGTTCTCAAGTGATGGCAAGGTGCACTTGCCTATGGGTGGAGAGTTGTGGAGGAAGGAGAAGAGAAGAAGAAGAAGAAAATTAATGGTGGTGGTAATGAAGAGAGAGAGTGGTAGGTGGGGATATAAAGAGGGTGGGATGTGGTGTGTTAAGGGTAGAGCATAGGCTATGGTGATCCAATACTCATTAAACCAAACCAAACCAACCCAAAACCAATTAAAACCGAGCCAGGACAAAACCCAAATACGAAAAATACCGAAATTCTACAAGTCGAAAAATAAAATATATACCAAAATCCAGATACGAATATAAATACGAAATACGGGAAATACGGAAAATGAGGGTGACAGTACCGATCCATCCTTCTTCGGTACAAAGAGTACTGGCACACCCCACAGTGAAGAACTCGATTGGATGAAGCCCTTGTCCTGCAACTCATCCACCCGCTTCTTCAGCTCCACAAGCTCACTGTTGTTCACTCTATAGACATGCTGAGATATCGGCTCTGCGCCGGGTACCAAGTCTATAGAGAACTCCACATCTCTGTCCGGAGGCAACCCTGGCAACTCCTCCGAAAACACATCCATGAACTCAGCTATCAGTGGATTAGGCACGCTCTGCTCCTCTGCTGAAACTCCTCAGAAAATTTTGCTGCTCTGCTCTGACTTCCGCCTGGTGAAATCGAACTCTGGCTCTCCTGGCATGCTGAAAAGAACTCTACCCCCGCGACAATCTATACTGGCATGATGCCTGCTCAACCAATCCATACCGAGTACAATATCATAGTTCGGTAGTGGCATCACGAGCAGACTCACATCCAGTTCTCGGCCTCCCAAAACTACTCTTCGATCCTTACAAACATCACTGACGAGGATAATACCACCCCCAGTCACGATCTTGCAAGTCCTAGGCAAAGGTTCAGAAGAAAGCTGGTGTCTAATGGCAAAAGATACCGACACGAAGCTATGGGAAGCACCCGAATCAAATAATGCGAATGCGGGAAAAGAGTGATAAGAACAGAACCTGCTATCAGATCGCCTACTGCCTCGGAATCCTCCGCTGCCATGGCGAAAGCTCACCCCTGTTGGCCTCCTCTAGTCTGCTGCTGGTGCTGAACAAACTTCTGCTGCCATGGCTCCCATCAAAATCTCCTCGAATGTAGCATTCACGTTGCTCTTGGTTAAGGACTTGACTTCCTTAACCAAACCCTTCCTGAATCTCCTAGCCTTTGCTGTCTCGCTAAGGCCCTCCATAAATCTGCTCAGGCGACAGAACTCCCCGGCGTACTCCTCTACAGTCTGGTTCCCCTAAACCAGGTTCTCAAACTGCGTCTCCAACGTGCCAAGTGCAGTATCGGGGAAGAACTTCTCCTTGAAAAGCTTCTTAAAAGCCTCCCAAGTTTACCCCGTAGTACCAACCCTGGGGTCAGTCTGGTACCAAGTGCGGGCAAGGTCCTGCATCATGCTGCTTGCTGCTTCCACCTGGAGTCTAGTCGGTATCTCTGCGAGACAAAAAATCTCCTCTATGTGCTTGATCCAGTCGTCCGCGTAAAGGATACCCTCCGTAACCTTGAAGTCTCGCGGCCTCAACTTCTGGAAATCCTGAATACCTGGAGTCCTCGGATGGTATGGCTGAATCTGTCCTTCTTGGGGTGGGGCAGTCACCTTCTCTACTGCCACCATCGCTAACTGGTGGGCATTATCAATGCCCCGCCTCATGTCCTCTGTCTGGCGTCGCTCCATCATCTGCTGTACGAAAGCGAAACACTGCACCGCATCAATTGTTTCCTGGGGCGGTGGTGGTAGCATCCCCTTAACTCCTGGGGTAGTCCTCGGAACTGGTGGAGGAGCACCCCCAAAAGTTGCAGACGGTCCACCTGAGCTGGAATAAGAGGCACTGTGGTCCCTGGGGCCTGTTTAGTCGGAAGAGAAGTAGCAGACCTCTCAGTGGTATCCCTAAGAGCAGAGCGCTGTGATCGTGTCTCCACCATCCTGAAGACAGATCAAACAAGGAATCAATTACTGAAAAAGAAGTAAAATCATCAAAGGGGACAGTTGTTTTCAAAAGGAGACAATTACCAGCAAGAATTGATAGGAGTTTTCCTAATGTGATTGAGTACCTTAACTTATATCTTATATCCTATTGTAGATTGTAATGACACTCTAGTTCGAGTACCACTACGAATCACACTAGTTGTGATTGGACTGACCTGCTTGGGCCACCACTAAAAACGTGTCACGACCCACACCCAGTGAAAGGGCACGAGAAGTGAAGTACGCCCAGCCTATGCCGTAGTATCAGCGGTAGAACGCTGTCCTGAGTCACAATCTCTAACACAGTCTAGAATAAGCTCCGAATGGAGAGTAAATAATAAGTACTCAATCACGACACTAAGATGTAAATAGAATAGAAAATCACAAGAGAGTCACAACATAAATAGAAGTCTTGGTGTAAACCACCAGAACAAAACTCAAGTACAACTCATAAAGTCTCAAATAGAAAGACAATAAATATTAAGTCTCAGCTAGACTATGGGCAAGTCCTCAGCGACTGTTGGATCCTCCTGAGGGTCCATGTCGCAAGTGTCATCTAAAAAATTGCCATAATAAGTAGGGCAGAACTCCTCATCATCACCTGTAAAATTTTCAACATGCCCAGTCAAGACGGAACGAGCACATATCTCTCACAACAGTTCATATCAGGATTGGACATATAAAGCAAGCTATAAAAAACTATACATGAATCATTGTAAAGAAAATCAACAAGAGAGAGAGACTATAAGAATGAGATGTAATATAAACAGATAATGTAACCTTCTACGTGATTTAGAGCATGAATTGGTTATGTAAACGGTTTGGGTTGCATATGGATACAACTATGGAGTGCACATGGATACCTACTGGGGATAATGATCACATAACCAACTACACTCTCCCTGCCCCCAATCAATACATAAGGATCAATACATGTTATGTTATTGCACATGGATAACAACTACTTTATACATGGAGCTCATATGGTCATGAGTGTACATGAATAACACATGAGTACACATGGATAAATATGAATACATGGAGTACATGATGGCCATGATAAAGTACATGAACATGATATACTCGATGTATCCGAAGGGATAGCATCACATGAAAAGATCCATAGGGTACTAATCTGCGTGTGAACATCGTGCCAGCATCAAGTATACTAGTCTATAACAAGAGAACATATCCAAAGAAGTATGAAAAGATCAGAGAATGTACTCGCCTGGCAAACTGAACTGCTGATGATGAAGTGTAGCTAAACTGAGGAAATATAAACCTATTTAAAGTATACACATGTCACAACCAAGTCTAAAATATCAAGAGAAATAGCTACAATGCAAGACTACATGCTTCTAGATCCCTTTTGGTCAAAGTTAACCCTCGGTCAACTCTGGTCAAACCTGGTCAATTGTCACACCCCGTTCCCAGAATGCGTATTTTTATACATGTGCAACTCAATATATTTATTTAATATTTATCATGTATCATCCTGTATTTAAATTCCTTTAATTTCATGTTAATTAATTATCTGCATTTTATTTCCTGTAATTTCATTCCTGCAATTTATTTTTGCATTTTATTTTCTGCTTTTAACTTCTCTGCTTTAGTCTTATTGTGGTTCGGCCATGGTTGGTTATTTTGGGTTCATGGCGGTTCACATGGACCGAACCCCCACAAACCCCCACCTACCACCACCCTTCCTATTTAAAGCTCCGTTTCCTTCTCTCTCTTCATAACTTTCCTTCACAGTTACTTCTTCTTCTTCCTCACCACTCTCTCCACCTACCTACAGCAGGCAAGTACATCTTGCTTCTTGCTTCTACTTGGAGAACCATTTTTTATGGTTCATTTGTCTTTCTCTTGTGATTCTAAGAGAGTTTAGTACTTAGCATTTTTGATTTCCTTGGCTCGTTTCTTACAGATCTAAGTTGTTGTGTTTTCGGTTGACCATGGATTTTGATCTCCCAACCTGGCGTGCTTTCGAAATAGATAGTTCATGTTGTAGAGCTTCTCCTTCTACACCATTCTGAACCAAGGGAACTTCATTTCTGGCTTGGAACGAAGGATCAGTCACGCTCACGTCTTTACGTGTCAGCATGAATTTTCAGTCACGCTCACGTCTTTACGTGTCAGCGTGAATTTTCAGTCACGCTCACGTCTTTACGTGTCAGCGTAAATTTTCAGTCATGCTCATGTCTTTACGTGTCAGCGTGAATTTTTAGTCACGCTCACGTCTTTACGTGCGTGCGTGAATTTTTAGTCACGCACACGTCTTTACGTGCGTGCATGAATTTTTAGTCACGCACACGTCTTTGCGTCCGTGCGTGAATTTTTAGTCACGCACACGTCTTTACGTGCGTGCGTAAATTTCTTACCACGCTTTTCATGCTCATACGCTCACGCTGTGTGTGCGTGAGTTACTTTTCACGCTCACGTTATGAGTGCGTGAATTACTTTTCACGCTCACGCTGTGCGTGCGTGAATTACCCTTCACGCTCACGCTGTGCGTGCCAACGTGAACCACTTTTCACGCTCACGCTGTTTGTACGCTCACTCCTACCTACTAGACTTGGCGTAACTTGTTGGCCTTAGCATAGACTTGTTGGCGTGACTTGTTGGCCTTAGCATAGACTTGTTGGCGTGACTTCCTGACCTGGGTGTTTCTATTTGTTCTATAATTTATTCATTTAATGGTGGCATGATAGTTCTCCTATTATATCCTTATGCTTTTTGCATGAACTCGATAATCTTGGCATGTTAATATTTTTAATATATATATGGTTGTGTAGAACGTGCCCTGTGTCTTGATTGGTTTATGGATACCAGTAAGACTGGAACTTGACCCTGAGAGTTATAGACTCAACCCCATTTAATACTAATTGACTTTCATGCCTTGTCACCATTGATAATAATGGTTATCTTGACTAAAATTGATCATGCGTTCCTAGTTGGAACTAAGAGACTGGCTAGTCGTCTTATTGAATTAAATGAATGAGACACGTTCATGTAATGAACTATTGTAATCGACTGGCTGATCCCGAATATTGACGTACAGGTATATGCAGGCTTCAATTTATTTATTTATTTATTTATTTATTTACAAAAGCAGCATGTGTACTTTATGGTCAAGGCATGATTACTCCGTGGTTAGATTTGATTGTTGTATTACGCTATGTAAGACCTACAACCTAGCTGTACGGGTATCGTTGTAGAGTTGCGCATATCGTACCCCGTACGAAAGTACTTATTTGAATGACCATGATCCATGGCATAGGATTTCACTCAACGTAGAGACTATTAAGTTAAATAAAATAATTACATGGAGAGAATGGATCCCCGAGTTCTAACATGGCAGCCCTCTTGGGACTAGTAGTGCCCGACAGGCCGGCTGGTTCCCACAGATACTGTAAACCTGCCACACGGCAGGGAGCGGTATCTGCTTATATTATTATTGTATATTATATATTGATGACGGGCATCCCGCTGGGACTCGTCTAATTTTGATTAGCGCAATTGATTGACTGGATAGACTAGCCTTGCTCGTACATAGTAAGAACTGAGGAATCCCTATTTGCATAAGTCCAGGATAACTTGGGACTCACAATAGCAAGCCGTAGGAGTTGATTGGCCGTTCAAGATAATTTGTTTGTGTACTGTACCTACTCTGTTGCCTAACTGAGATGATCAGAATGTCAGGACATGACGGGCCAACTTCTGTCCTTGTTTGGTTGGGAGGTTGGTTCGAAGTGTCGTGATGTTATGTGAATCCTAGTGGAAAGCAAAGATCTATTATTATTCTCTTACTTACTGGTTTAATCCTTCATATCGTGCTTTCTTGTGGTACTTGCTATTAGAGGTCTAACCTCTCTGGTTTTGCATGGCCAGATTTAGAGCCGGTTCCCGAGGACTCAGCTTACTTCCACCTCCAAGATGGTCAATACTAGGGGAATGATCGCAGAGGACTCGAGTGGGTTCCTTACTTCACCGCTCGTTTTGTTATTTACTTCATACTTAGCCGTTTGGCACCGACATGTTAGTCAGATTGTCTTGCACTTACTTTTACATAATTGTAATTAAGTCAGGCTGCAGCTGATAACAATTGTGTATATGTTACTATACCATCTGGCTATGTTTTGTAAAGCCAGATCTCAAGAACATTTTGACTAAGCGTTTGGGACGCCTTACTGCTTTATCTTACATGTTCTCTATTTTTGCTTCTTGTTTGAATGATTGAGACAATAGATGTGAAGTGACCATAATAAGACTTTCATGTAGTATGCACCCCCTCGTCTGGTTAGACAGCATTGACCGTATTATACGGTATTCATCTACCCGTAATACGTAGCTGGCTGAGTCATTCCCCCGCTCTCCAGTATTCTGGTTCTGGGGCGTGACAAGGTTTTAGTGGTGGCCCATGCAGGTCTGATTTCAGACTTGTGGGGTGTTTTGATTTATAGGATGTCTCAATCACACGTGTCCCCTTTGATCTCATGATTTATTCTCAATCCTTGTTTGACATTCCGGTATCCTTTGACTTCATTGATCCTTCATGTCCGATTGTTTGATTGTTCTCTTGTCCCTTTTCTTAGGGGCACTTCATCCGCATCGGTCAGAGCTGGACAACAACAGGGGCAACATGGGCAACATGACCAGGTTGGTCAGCAACAAGGGCCAGTCTCACCTCAGAAGACTATCCAAGAAGAAGTAATAGTAGAACCAGCAGCTGAACCGCAGTATCCGGAAGTTCCAATACCACCCATAGTTCTACCTACCCAAGTGGACACACCAGCCCTTCTGGAGATCATGAGAGGAATGATGGCTACTCAGCAACATCAGATGTTGGCCCAGCAGCGCATATATACTCAGCTACAAGAGCAGAATGTGTTGCTCAACCAAGGATTGCAGACGGCTTTAGAAAGAGGAGTGAGGACTGATTCAGGAGCATCAGCCAGGTTTTGTAAGTACTACCCCTGCCGTTTTGAGGGCACGGAGGATGCCATATCAGCAGATACATGGCTTAAGGATATTGAGACTATTCTGACAGCAGCTAAGGTATCGGCAGAAGAACGTGTGGATCTAGTGAAGTTGTTACTTCAGGATCTCGTACGTGATTGGTGGGAATCAGAGGAAGTGGGCATCAGACGTTCTGTGGCTTGGGACGATTTCACTGCAAGATTCAAGACCAAGTACTATGGAGTTGTGGCACGGTTTGAGCTACAACAGAAGTTTATCAACCTCAGGCAGGCTGGCAAGACTGTAGATGCTTATGCAGCGGAGTTCTACAGATTGAGTAGATTCGCCCCAGAGATGGTAGCAACAGAGAGCCAGAGGGCCATGAGGTTTCAGCAAGGGTTTCATCTTGAACTCTTGCAATTGATAGAGGGGCACAATTACCAAACTTTTGACGAAGTATTGACGGCAACTCGAAGGCATGAGATCACCATTCAGAGGCTTGCGACAAGGACTGGGGGTCAGAAGAGATCCCACAGTCAGATTGAAGGAGGAGGGGGAGCAGCGCCCCGAACAACAATACCATCTACTGGCATTCGTATCCACGATGTACCGATACGAGGACCAGCACCACCATCCAGGCAGCAACAGCAACAGAAGAAGAACCAGCAACCCCCGGCGGGCTATACTTATTCTGGGAAGATGGGGCACACTAGAGATGTGTGTCGGACATTGAATGGACTGTGTCTGATATGTGGAAATCCAGACCATCGGGTTACTACATGTCCCATGAATTCGAGGTCAGGAGGACCAGGGCAACAGTTTCCTGCTCTGCCAGCACCAGGGGCAGGCCAGTATCGAGGACCAGCGGTGGCAGTAAGGCCGTTGGCACAGCGTCCGTTAATGCCGCAAGCTCAGATGTTTCGGTAGCAGGGGCCGCCGATGCAGCACACCAGCATAGACCACCCCAGCATCATCAAGGAAGGGGCCAGCAACAGCATCAGGCTAGGCCGTAGCATGGAAACCAGCAAGGAGGGGCAAGCATTCACTCTGTCCTTGGAGGAGGCATTGGCATCGGGAGATGTTGTGGTAGGTAACATTCTCGTCGCCTTATATCCCGCAGTAGCATTGTTTGATTTGGGAGCATCCTATTCATTTATATCTGCACAATTTGCGACACGACTAGGAATGGAGTTCGAGGCATTGCCAGGGAGGTTGAATATACTCACTGGTAATGGGCTCGTAGGAGTTAGTAGAGTTATTTTAGCATGTAGCATTAGTTTGTGGGCATTCCTTACCCGCCCGGTTGATAAATTTTCTATTGAAATTTCGACGTTATCTTAGGCATGGACTGGCTGAAAGACAGTCATGCGACAATAGATTGTCGTAGAGGGAGTGTATCTTTTGATATTCCAGGCATGAAGCGGTTCACCTTAGTCAGATCAGGGGCAACTTAACAAGAGCAGGGAGTAATAACGGCAATGGAAGAAGTTCAGATTCCGAAGGTAGTTGAAGAGTTTTAGACGTATTTTCTGAAGAACTTCCAGGTCTACCACCGGTTAGGGATATTGAGTTCAGTATAGAATTGGCACCAGGAACTAAACCGATATCAGATCGAGTTTACAGAATGGCGGATTCAGAGCAGGCCAAGGTATATCAGCATATAGAGGAACTGAAGGAGAAAAAGTTCATCCAAGCTAGCGTGTCACCATGGACAGCCCAGTGGTACTTGTGGAGAAGAAGGATGGGTCATCCAGATTGTGCATTGACTACAGGAAGCTTAACGCGGCAACAGTAAGAACAAGTACCCATTACCCAGGATCGACGACTTATTTGATCAGTTGAGCAAAGCTAGAGTTTTCTCCAAGATAGATCTTCGTTCAGGATACCATCAGGTGAGGGTTCGAAGGAGGATATTCCCAAGACAGCATTCAAGTCGAAGTATGGGCATTATAATTCTTAGTAATGTCGTTTGGTTTGACCAATGCTCCAACATATTCATGGATTTGATGAATCGCATCTTTATGCCATACTTAGACCAGTTTGTCGTTGTGTTTCTCGACGACATTCTCGTATACTCTGCTAGTGAAGAGGAGCATGAAGACCACCTCAGGAAAGTGTTGCAGGTTCTGAGAGAGAACCAGTTGTATGCCAAGCTCAGCAAGTATGAGTTTTGGTCGGATCACATTTCATTTTTGGGTCACATCATATCAGGAGCTGGAGTAGCAGTAGATCCCAAGAAGATAGAAGTAGTAGAAAGTTGGCCAGTACCCAAGACCGTAGCAGATGTGCGGAGTTTCTTAGGGTTGGCAGGATATTACAGAAGGTTTGTGTCAGACTTTGCAAGGCTTTCAGCACCCATGACCCGCTTGACCCGGAAGGATGTACCATTCATTTGATCGACAGAATGTCATGCATCATTTGAGACTTTGAAGAAGAAGTTGATATCAGCACCTATTCTTACATTGCCAGTTGGACCTGGAGGTTTTACAGTATATTATGATACGTCAGGTAAAGGACTTGGATGTGTCCTTATGCAACATGGGAAGGTGATAGCATATGCATCTAGGCAGCTTCGGGACCACGAGAAGAATTACCCAACTCATGATTTGGAGTTAGCGGCAGTAGTGTTTGCTCTGAAGCTATAGAGACATTACTTATATGGTGACCGAGTGGACATGTACACAGACCATAAAAGTCTGAAGTACATCTTTACTCAGAAGGAACTAAACATGAGGCAGAGAAGATGGCTGGAATTGATCAAGGATTATGACGTAGAGCTTTAGTATCATCCAGGCAAGGCTAATGTAGTAGCAGACGCTCTTAGCAGGAGAGGCGGCACATTTATGTTGACAACACAGAGGCATATCTTAGAAGACCTTCAGGAGATGGGCATCGAAGTTATACTTCCTAGTGATGTAGGAGTTCTAACAAGTCTGCAAGTTCAATCCGACTTGGTAGACAGAATCAAGACAGCTCAGGCTCAGGACCCAAGGATTCAGAAGCTTAGGGCAGAATGTGAGTCAGGACTCAGGAAGGAGATGAGAATTCATGAAGATTGTACACTTAGGTTTGGATCACGTCTATGTGTGCCTAGTGGAGATATCAGACAGGAGGTTATGGCAGAAGCTCACAGTTCTCAGTATTCTATTTACCCTGGAGGGACCAAGATGTACCAAGATATCAAGCAGCATTTCTGGTAGAACGAAGAAGAGGAGATAGCTAGATTTGTTTCCCGTTGCTTGGTATGTCAGCAAGTGAAGGCAGAACAGCAGAGGCCAGCTGGGCTATTACAACTGCTTCCTATTCCGGAATGGAAATGGAAGCATATTACAATGGACTTTGTGACCGGTTTACCGAGATCACCAAGTGGTAAGGACGCTATTTGGGTAATAGTGGACCGACTTACGAAGGTAGCACACTTTCTTCCTTTCAGAGTAGGGCAATCTACAGAAAAGTTGGCAGAGTTGTATATACAACAGATAGTCAGGTAGCATGGAGTCCCTGTCAGTATTGTGTCGGATCGAGATACCCGTTTTATATCACATTTCTGGAAGAGCTTACATCATAGTCTGGGTACCAAGTTAAGATTTAGCACGGCTTACCATCCGCAGACGGATGGGCAATCAGAAAGAACGATTCAGACTTTAGAAGACATGTTGCGAGCTTGCACTCTAGATTTTGGAGGGTCTTGGGAGAGTCACCTGTACTTAGTCGAGTTCTCATACAACAATAGTTATCAAACCAGTATCCAGATGGCGCCATTTGAAGCACTATATGGTAAGAGTGCAGGTCACCGCTTGCATGGGATAATATCGGGGAGAGGAAGATGTTAGGACCAGAAATGATTGTTCAGACAGTTGAAGTGGTTAAGGGAATTAGAGAGCGACTTCGAGTTGTGCAGGACCGGCATCGTCATTGGGCGGACCAACATCGTAGGCCGTTAGATTTCTCTGTTGGGGACCACGTATTCTTGCGGATCTCACCTACTCGTGGGGTCATTAGATTTGGCGTTCACGAGAAATTGAGTCCGCGGTACGTGGGCCCATTTGTTATCCTTGATTGGATAGGCGATGTTGCTTATCGTTTATCCCTCCCCTTCGTTACAAGAGGTGCATGACGTGTTTCATGTATCTCATTACGTAGGTATGTATCGGACCCAAGCCATATCCTCGATCATTCTGAGCTGGTTGTTGGTACCAACCTGTCTTACGAGGAACAGCCTGTGTCCATTTTGGACCGAAAAGAGAAGATACTCAAGAACCGAACAATTATCTTGTCCGTGTTGCTTGGGGTCATCACTCCTTGGAAGAGTCAACGTGGGAACGTGAGGATGATATCCGATCACGGTATCCACACCTGTTTGACTCACAAGGTATATCTTTTTCTGTATACTTGATTGTCCTGATTCTTCATGCTTATCACCTTATGGGTAGAGCTACTTGATATCATAGAATGAATTTACATATATAGTACTTGCTTTCGATATGGTAAAAATGATTGCTTGCTCACTAGAATTGCTTGTATTAGTTTAGCTCCGATATTTCTACCTGCTTGGATTTGAAAATCCGAGGACGAATTTTTCTAAGGTGGGTAGAGATGTCACTCCCCGTTCCCAGAATGCTATTTTTATACATGTGAAACTCATATATATTTATTTAATATTTATCATGTATCATCCTGTATTTAAATTCCTTTAATTTTATGTTAATTAATTATCTGCATTTTATTTCCTGCAATTTTATTCCTGTAATTTATTTCTGTATTTTATTTTCTGCTTTTAACTTCTCTGCTTTAGTCTTATTGTGGTTCGGCCATGGTTGGTTATTTTTGGTTCATGGCGGTTCATATGGACCGAACCCCCACAAACCCCCACCTACCACCACCCTTCCTATTTAAAGTCCCATCTCATTCTCTCTCTTCATAACTTTCCTTCACCATTACTTCTTCTTCTTCCTCACCACTCTCTCCACCTACCAACAGCAGGCAAGTACATCTTGCTTCTTGCTTCCACTTGGAGAACCATTTTTTATGGTTCATTTGTCTTCCTCTTGTGATTCTAAGAGAGTTTAGTACTTAGCATTTTTGATTTCCTTGGCTCGTTTCTTACAGATCTAAGTTGTTGTGTTTTCGGTTGACCATGGGTTTTGATCTCCCAACCTAGCGTGCTTTCGAAATAGATAGTTCATGTTGTAGAGCTTCTTCTTCTACACCATTCTGAACCATGGGAACTTCATTTCTGACTTGGAACGAAGGATCAGTCACGCTCACGTCTTTACGTGTCAGCGTGAATTTTCAATCACGCTCACGTCTTTACGTGTCAGCGTGAATTTTCAGTCACGCTCACGTCTTAACGTGTCAGTGTGAATTTTCAGTCACGCTCACGTCTTTACATGTCAGCGTGAATTTCCAGTCATGCTCACGTCTTTACGTGTCAGCGTGAATTTTCAGTCACGCTCACGTCTTTACGTGCGTGCGTGAATTTTTAGTCACGCACACGTCTTTACGTGCGTGCATAATTTTTAGTCACGCACACGTCTTTGCGTCCGTGCGTGAATTTTTAGTCACGCACACGTCTTTGCGTGTGTGCGTGAATTTCTTATCATGCTTTTCACGCTCATACGCTCACGCTGTGCGTGCGTGAGTTACTTTTCACGCTCACGTTATGAGTGCGTGAATTACTTTTCACGCTCACGCTGTGCGTGCGTGAATTACCCTTCACGCTCACACTGTGTGCCAACGTGAACCACTTTTCACGCTCACGCTGTTTGTACGCTCACTCCTACCTACTAGACTTGCGTGACTTGTTGGCCTTAGCATAGACTTGTTGGCGTGACTTGTTGGCCTTAGCATAGACTTGTTGGCATGACTTCCTGACCTGGGTTTTCTATTTGTTCTATAATTTATTCATTTAATGGTGGCATGATAGTTCTCTTATTATATCCTTATGCTTTTTGCATGAACTCGATAATCTTGGCATGTTAATATTTTTAATATATATATGTTGTGTAGAACGTGCCCTGTGTCTTGATTGGTTTATGGATACCCAGTAAGACTGGAACTTGACCCTGAGAGTTATAGACTCGACCCCATTTAATACTAATTGACTTTCATGCCTTGTCACCATTGATAATAATGGTTATCTTGACTAAAATTGATCATGCATTCCTAGTTGGAACTAAGAGACTGGCTAGTCGTCTTATTGAATTGAATGAATGAAACACGTTCATGTAATGAACTATTGTAATCGACTGGCTGATCCCGAATATTGACGTACAGGCACATGCAGGCTTCAATTTATTTATTATATTATTTTATTTATTTTACAAACAGCATGTGTACTTTATGGTCAAGGCATGATTACTCCGTGGTTAGATTTGATTGTTACATTAGGCTATGTAAGACCTACACCTAGCCGCACGGTATCGTTGTAGAGTTGCGCATATCGTATCTCGTACGAAAGTACTCATTTGAATGACCATGATCCACAGCATGGGATTTCACTCAACGTAGAGACTATTAAGTTAAATAAAATAATGATTGCAAGGAGAGAATGGATCCCCGAGTTCTTAATGGCATGCCCCTCTTGGACTAGTAGTGCCCGACAGGCCGGCTGGTTCCCACAGATACTGTAAACCTGCCACACGGGCCGGGAGCGGTATCTGCTTATATTATTATTGTATATTGTATATTGATGACGGGCGTCCCGCTGGGACTCGTCTAATTCATGATTGGCGCAATTGATTGACTGGATAGACTAGCCTTGCTCGCACATAGTAAGAACTGAGGAATCCCTATTTGCATAAGTCCAGGATAACTTGGGACTCACAATAGCAAGCTGTCATGACCCGCACCCTGAAGAGGGGCACGAGCACGTGGTTACGTCCAGCCTACGCCGCAGTATCGACGGTAGAACGCTGTATATAGGGTCTGTAAATACTATGACTAAAACAGATAAATGTACCTGTACAGTATATACACTCCGAATGGAGGTGACATAGCAATACAGTCTCAATCACATATCTCAAACTAAGGTAGATAGCATGGCAAAGAATATGATAGATAAAACATGAAATGTCCAAGATCCACAAGTCAGAGCTATACACAAACGTCCAGAGTCTCAGAAAAATATATAATAGATACTACAAACTGAAAAGTACTAGCTGGCTCGCAGGCCAGGCAAACCAAACTAACTACGCTACTCATGGTGAGCAAAGTCTAGTGGCTCTACTAACAACCACGGTCTAAGTCTATTCTATCTAAACCGTC
>JANAVB010013829.1:0-27568 GCA_029216955.1 Iris pallida
ATCAAATAAAAAATTCGCATAAGGAATGAATTAGCAATCAACAAAAAATTCCTAAAAAATTTTTTTAGCTTTCATGCCTAAATAATTTTCCTACAAGTATCATTTGCAAAATAGAGATTCATATAAAAAAGTAGATCTTTTCTTTCCTCATAATTTGTTCTCATTCGTTCCCTACAATAGAGCAGGTACATAGTTTTGGCCAATATAAATCAATTAAACTGACAAGTTGACCTATCATATGATACATAATTTACTGAATTGACACATGGCTTATAAACACCTCCATGACTTTGAGGCAGGATGTAACCCCTGTTTGTGGTAGGCAAGACAAGATGACGAGACTGGAAGCTACAGTAGATGGCCGGAAGTAGAGCCTCTTGTGGTCTAGTACTGAGAGGACATCTAGATACGTCGACAGAGACTCGACCTCCATGTCAGCCTTTGCCACCTTGAGATAGAACCTACATTAGCCATATGTGATCTTAATTGCAGGATTTATCAAAGTGCACAACAACTACAAAGTGACTAAACAAAAACATATGGGGTTAGCTATGGGTCTTTTTCTTTGTTCTTCATAACAAACAAAAATGACATCCTTCCTTGTAGTCTCAACCCAAGTTAAATGGCCAATCCTCTGTTCTTATATCTTATCGCTCATTCATTATAAAAATTCAATATCCTCCACTCACAAAAGTACATATGATGCACAGAACTGATACTTTCTAATTATGTCAAATATGGAACCATTGCCAAAATTACCAAAAAAAATCACCAAAAAATTTAAATCCATCTAAAATCACCAAAAAACAATCACAAAAAAACCCATCTCAGAGTTATGTCAAATATGCACAGAACATGCCGAAACACATCTAAAATAACCAAAAAAAAAAAAAATTAAATATTGAATACCTGTCTCAGAGTTGTATTGGAACCATTGACAAAAACCTACAGCGCTAACAATTATTTGTACACCTTCCTCTGTTCACTAGGAAGCATGGACACTCCCAAATTTGGTAAATGTCCCTGTTGTTAAGAACATATATTAGACACGACACAAATCACAACAACACTCCAAAATACACAAGTTGACACCAAAATCAATGCTCTGTTGTGTCAACACAAATGACAACAACACAATACCCATATCCTCTATGTCTAATTGAATCCAATTAAAGAATCTGATTTAGCAATCAAAGTTTAAAAGTCCCAATTTGCAGTGAAGACCCTAGTAGCCATTGATCAAGCTATGGAAATTCCGTATCAGTCTAATCTCATATACTTATCCCTCAAAGAGTTGAGCACAAAGCTTCAACTTGCTGAACAAGGGAAAGATCAGGCTCAGAAGCAATTTTTGGTTTTTGGAGAGCCGCACAAAGCTGGGCCTTTTGGTACTGTCAAAGCTTTGAGAACAAACCCAACTGTCGTTCCTGATGAAACTGTGAACCCTAGATTGGCAAAAATATTAGAGAATGTAGCTGTTCAGAAGGAGCTTATAGTTGCGCTTGCAAATTCTAATGTGAAAGAAATGCTGCAAATCTGGTTTGAAAACATCAAGAGGGTGGGTATACCAAATTACCTGGTAGTAGCATTGGATGATGTATAATTCTGGTTTTTTTCTATATAAGACCCACAGTTCCATAGATTGAGCTCTTGGATCGGGTAGCGGAGCGGTTGACTCATGAACCAAAATCATGGGACCAAGCAGTTTTTAATAAATAACTCTTTTATCCCTCCCACCCTGGATATGATTGGCTACATGCTGCTAGGAGGACCATGGATATGTATCTCTTCATGAACAGCAAAGTTCTCTTCAAGACCGTGAGAAAAGATGATCAGCTTAAAAAGTTGAAGCCAGTGATAGTTCATGTGAATTGCCATCCAGACAAGCTCTTCAGATTGATAGGAGATGGATGGCGGTTTTCATCTTAAAAAGCTCTTCAGCTTAAAAGGTTGAAGCCAGTGATAGTTCACTACAAATCTAACAGTCACTAGAAGAAAAAATGATCAGCGTCGAAATTAAAGCCATTGATAGCTTATGTGAATTACTATCTAGATTAGCTCTTTCCAGTGAACAAGCTTGTGTGAGTTCATGTCAATAGATAAACAAAATGCTTCAGATTGATCGGAGATGGATGGCGATTTTCATTGCGAACCTAAACAAAATGCTTCAGCTTGTGTCCCCATTCTCTAAGAATTGTTTACTTTCAAGAATTCCTGCTGCTAAGACAGACACCAACCTTCCGACTGACTCTAAGATAGGTGAAGGCTTCGGAAATGAATCATATATTAACAAAATGCATGCATGAGCCTTTGTGCTCAACGTCAAAGTTTCAACAGCAAACAGATGACGTGGAAAATTTATCTTATCACAGAAATAAAAGTTTCAACAGCAAACGTATGACACTAAAGAAATTGCAACTAACATATTCACAAAAACATGAAATATTACTGCCATGGACTCTAGGCTGCAAGTGTCTCTAGCATCTTCATGATCATAAGCATCAAGAAGAAGTTTATAATGAAATATAATATAATCGCGGGGATACCAAGTAATACATGTCCATGTATGTCTAAGACTTGCCTAATATTAGAAGTTTATGAGAATCACATTTCTGAGTTAGTTGACTTAGGTGCATTATAATTTGTATCTATGTTAATGCTGAACAGCATAAGACTGCCACTTATAAACATACACCCTATAATATTTCAAAAGGATATGCTGGTAACATTCAAGTCAGACAAACATGCCTGCATCATATACTCATTGATATCCAAGGCAAAAGAGTTGGACAAAGTTGACATGCAGTGAACGGAAAAAAAAAAAAAATTGTACTTCCATACTCAAATTTTCCATCTTAAATGTCATATGGTGGCCGTGCCAGAATAACAGAACATCTCATACACTGGTAGACAACTCAAGGCCCAAATCACATAAAACACAAACGTAAAGGCATCCCCAGCAGAAATGCATTGTTCTTTTTATGGCACATATAGGTAATTGGCACAATCCAACACCGGTAAACAAATTATATGAATCACAATTGTACATGTGAAAGGGAGTACTTACAGAAGTGCATGATCCTCCTCTTACGTTGTTGTCAACTTCAATGATCTTTGAACTGGCTAGGAGTTGCATCACAAGTCCTCATGTTACAATAGGGGTACTCCCTAGTTCCATTATAGTTACGTGATTGGAAGCAAGAATAACACGCATTTGTAGTTCCATTACAGTGCAAACTAGGAAGATGAAAAGGGTATAACAGTATAAATAACCTTTTCTCTGAATGGGATTTTTCGATCAACACTTTGAACTTCAGGCAAAAATGCTAGAAAAGGTCCGATAAGATGAAGAACCCTGAAACCTCATGCCATTTTCCTGCATAGAGATTTTTTTTCCATCAGCACTAATGCAGAAATTTTAAAATACATGACCCACTCAATGCATTATTTATAACAGTATAAATAACCTAACTCACTAATATTGTCTCCATTTCATCAAAAAATCTTGCCTCATCACAACCATTTAAAAAATCAATATTTTTTGAAATTATATATATATATATATATATATATATATATATATATATATATATAACATGATACACACAAACATGTACTATGACAAGAGTTATCTCAAGAAAAATACTACTGTATATTAATATCATATTTAGCCCTCCAACAAGAGACTATATTACATTTCAGTAAGTATCACATAAATATTATATATCAGTAATGTGAATCTTCTTTTGGCTATAGCGTCAAATGATCACTGTTAGTAACAAAAATTGCTATTCAATGTAAGGAATAAATAGATTTATGGAGTAAAGTAAAGTAAAGAAAAGAAAAGTTCAAGAAATATGTCTTTTCTCTAATAAATTTTGCCTCCAAAAAACATATTTCTGGAGTTTAATGCACTATTGTTTCACTCCCCTAATAAATTTGCTTATCAAGGAATGATTCAAAAGCTATATTGCACAGACACAAATACGACCCGATAAAATATGGACACAGTGTGACACATCATTTTTGGCGTCTCCTCGTATATTTTAGGTGTCTATATCCGGTAAGTGTCTGGAAAGACGCAACACAGGCACGATCATGTGTGTCATCTTGAACAAGTTTCCTTCTTTCCTCATCCTTATTCTTAGATGATGGAAATATTTAGGTAAAACAATTTAAACAACACAAAGAAAAGTGAGTAGAAGTAAAAAAAAGACGATTCCCTGCATAATCCAAAAATTACTCATTAGTCAAATTGTTGGCCTAAAAAGATCTTTCTTCCAAATACCAACTCAAATAGCAAATATATTGGATCCGACTATTGACACCCCATGTATTTCTAAGGACGCCCCAATTTCTAAGTACACCCCACATGTAGTTGATTAAGCTTATAAAAATACTAAGTACACCCCAATATTTGACAAAAATACCCTTACCTATTCTACACCCCCATCTCAAAGCTTTCTAAGTACACCCCACTAAAATTCTAACACTCCACTCCACTCTCCTCCCTCACAAAACCCTAACATTCCACTCTCCTCCCTCACAAAACTCTAACACTCCACTCTCCTCACTCCAAAGCCAACTTCGGTCCCTCCAGTCGCTGCCCGGTCGCCTCCCCTTCGTCGAAGAGTTCTCCCTTGTTCGGCTTCGCAATGGATAGAGGAAAACAAGTTCAATCGGAAGGTAAATTTCCGCAAATCGACCTGTAGATGAGTAATCTTGTTCGAAATTAGTATCTATCTTCGTTTAGGATCTCTGTATATGTTTCGAAACCGATCGATTGTGACAAAAACGAAACAATCGTTCGAAATTTTTTTTGGAATTCGCGGCCCTGTTCGACCCTGGTCGGTCGGACATACAACTGTTCGACCAACATCGGTCGAACAGTTTACTTTTGTTCGACCTGCTCTGGTCGAACAGTATGGGTTTTTCCGACAAGTATTGGTCGAACAGTACATTTTGAAGATAAAACATATTTTTTCTCCTTAATTTATGGTTGTTGATTAAATTTGCAGGAAACACTAGGCGGAGGGAAGCCACTCATGCTTCTGCTAGGAGACGTCGTGCCGAAGAACAAGAACGTGCACGTCTTGAAGAAGCTACGGTCGTTGCTCATTTCAGTGTTATCCGATCGTTTAACCAAAATAACCATATTATGACGGTTTCCTACCGTACATACCCAATTCACCAAAGATTCACGATCCTCAAATAACGCATCCGTATGAAATTCGTCTAAGAAATTAAGTTGTTCTTCAAACATTGGATGCCTGATAATGCTCATTTAAGTGTTAATTTCATTGTCATTTGAAGTGTTTTCCTACAGTGAAAAAATTTAACAACTGAATAAGGTGAAAAAAAGAACTAATATTGTTCGACCACAGCAGGTCGTGCAAACTTAAACTGTTCGGCCTGTTAGAGTCGAACAAACCCATACTGTTCGACCAGAGCAGGTCGTGCAAACATTATATGTTCGGCTCTTACAGGTCGAGCATCTGTTGATCTGTTCGACTTGTACAGGTCGAACAGATCACGAATTCTGAAAAAAAAAATTCAAAAAAAACCGAAACACACGATTACAAACGAAAAAATTCAACAAAAGAGGAACGTACCTTGGAAGATTCATGTGCATTTTGTCCCTCCATTATGATTTCTTCAACTTCCTTCAAAGTAAGAAGAATTTAGGGTTTTTTGCTTGGGGAGAGAAAGTGGAGGGTTTTTGGGTTGGGGAGAGAAAGTGGGGTGTACTAAGAAGACCAAAATATAATGAAGCATATGAATGAGGCTGATGGTATGTGCTATAATAGAAGGGGGGTATTTACGTCTTTACACATTAATCTATTTTTTCACTTAAGTTACATGGGGTGTCCTTAGAAATACATGGGGTGTCAATAGTCGGACCTAATATATTTCCTTAAAGTTTCCGACTCAAATCCTGTGTTGCGTAAAACAATTTTGACACGCCCATCTTTGCACGTCTTAATGCATTTTGGACTCTGGAGTGTCAGTGCTGTATCCTATATGTGCCCAACTAATTAGTAATTACCAGTAACAGAACCAAACTATTCTCTTGAATCATACGAGAAACCCTAATTTGTCTCCGAGAAGACAAATTAGGAAGAAAAAAATTACAACAGAGCCAAACCCTAATTTCTTCACCGACCAATCCACAGGAACCATCAAAAGAATAGAACCGAGAGCTTATCGGTGAAGAAAAGATCAATTCGAAACCCTAATTACCAAAAAAAAAATATAGTAGTATTGGACGAAAATGGAAAGACCTCGTAAACGACCTGGAGGATCTGCCGGTGACCGAAGAGCATGTCATGGTTTAGAGGAAAAAAAGGCAGAAGGCAAAAGCACGGAAGGCGACAGCCGCCCCGCAGGTGACGTCTTCAGCTATGGCCTTGTCGTCCTCCTCATGGTAACCTCGGAGGAGCTGAGGGTCCTAGTGGAGGACTTGAGGAAGGGGTAGAGGCGCTCGACACTGGATAGGGACAAAAAATTAGGGTTAGGGTTTTTGGGTCGTGTGGCGGTGGTAAGAGTGGTAGGAGGGAAAGAGGATACGAGGAGGTGAGAAGGAAAATGGGAGAGGGGAAAAAAGGAACTAAATGTTTTGATTTGGGGTCGGATTTGAGCGTGCGTTCTAATATTTTTACCACTTTTTATAACATTTGCGTATAACAGCGTTACATATGTGTAAACAATATACAACGCTTAACGCTATAAATCGTTACAATATGCCAAAAACTCTTTAGAACCGTCATATTATGTGATGTTGTTGAAATTTTGTAACACTTATATACTAACCGTTGTAGTAGCTTCTTTTCAAGCATTATAATAGGGTATTTTTCTTGTAGTGTTGGTAGAAGTTATATAGGCTTTTTGTGCCATTTTTGGAAAAATTCGAAAATGGTCCACTAAGTGTTTGCCATATATTTTTATAGGCTAAGTGGATATGTGAATGATGTATAAGGATAGTAATGTGTCCACATATAGATACTAATAAATTGTGTCATGTTACATCAGAACACGAAGTCAATTTGGGAGTTTTATTCCTCCTACACTTGTCATAACATGTCATATTTCACATGACACATTGCACTAGCTAGACACTACTCTAATTAGCTTCTAATTGTTATTTTAGACTTCTATATAAAGTTTGGTAGGATTTGGACAATGTTTGATAGAGTATCTTGGCGTTATGCACCAAGTGTTCGATATGTGTCCTCATAGAAATTTTTGTGTCCTTTTTTAGTTAAAATTTTGTGTGTGTGTCCTAAATAGGATACTTGGTGTTGTGTCATGATATCTCATGAAATGTACGGTTAGGTTTGAGTATGGGCCTTTTAGTGTGTGTATCTATATATATATATATATTTGTTTGTGACTAAAGTTATATATATATATATATATATATATATATATATATATATATATATATATATATATATATATATATATATATATATATATATATAAAAGTGTGTTATAACTAGTGTGTGTGTGGCCTATATATGTGACTATATGTATGTATATATCTGATGCAATATACATGTGTATATGTGTCTCTATATACCTATACATATTTGCGTGTATACATAAGCACATTAGAGGGGTGTCAAGTGATAGTGTATGAGAGTCTATGTGTGCAAATGCTTATAGGATTTGGGGTCTTGGGTGTGCCTACATGTGTATTGGAAAGTGTCATGTGTGTGTCTATGTGTGTGTGTGTGTGTGTGTGTGTGTAGATATTCACATGAGTTATATACATATAGCTTGGTATATATATGTATGTGTATAGAGAGGGTGAAGGTGCATGTGAGAGAGAGGTGAGTGTAAATGTGTATAGACTACATGGGTGTGCTAAACATGCATGTATGTGTGTGGTGTGATTGGAAGTGTTAAGAAGAGAGAAGGGATTGCATAAATAGCAGCTTACTACATAAGAAGCAGCAACTTATACTGCATAAACAACAGCAACTTACTGCATAAGCAGCATCAGCAGCAGCAACTACATAAGTTGTAGCAGCAGCAGCTCACTGCATAAGCAACAATAGCAGCAGCTCACAGCAATAGCAGTAGCTTTTTTCATAAGCAGCAGCAGCTTATTTCATAAGTAGCAGCAATAACAAGCTGCTAGGTAATAGGAGGAAATGATGGACTAGTGAGAGGAGAGCAGTAGCAGTAGGCTATGTAATATGATATGTGTGTGTGCTTAGTATAGATATGCGCATTTGTGTGTACTAAGGGGGATGCACATTAGTATGGGTGCCTTAGGACAGATATGCATATTTGTAGTTGAATGGGTAAAATGATATATGTTAGCCCAATGATTATATCATGTTTTTGAATATGGCTAATCAATTAAGTTTAACATTATAACATCACTAATATTCATGTAATCACTATCATGTTGCTACTTAAACTTAGCATTATCTTATGTTAGCATTGTCCTAAATGTTCTATATCATATTGCTATGCTTGTATCATATTGGTTTGTTCTTCTAACATGTATTTACAGACATGCAGTAAGCATGATCAAGCTTTGTCAAATCAGGACATATGTAATGAAGAATTATTGATGGGCCAAAGACGGCGTCATACAAGAAGATTTCTCTGAATCGCCTAACGACCTATCCGGGACCTCGCATCGGGGGTTCCGCTGCCCGGTCAGCGGACATGGGTCGAGGGGACAGCGCCCTCCGTCATGGGTTCGGGGGCGAAGCCCCCGAAAGGTATTCAGATTTCCAGATCTGTTTATCTTTGGACGACCGCCGTCAAGTGAAAAAGACGTCTTCAAGTCTGCTCTGATACCAATTGTAGGACCGATTGTAGGAACGAGTTGTAAAGCGTAATACTCTAGAGGGAGGTGAATAGAGTAGGCAGCGGAAATTAACTATTTAAAAAATGTTAGCAACAAGATCACAGATAATATATCACAGATATGTAAATGAAAAGTAGAGAGTAGAGAGCAAACACAAACACAAGGATGTATACTGGTTTCCTCTTGTGAGGACTAGTCCAGTCGGAAGAACTCTCGCTTCCAGTTGAATCCACTATAGAAAATCACCACAAGTTTTCATCCGAAGTTCTTGTAACTTCTACAACGCAAGCTTTGATCCGAAGTACTCGACCAACTTCAATTGTGAAGTGTCTAACTTCAATCAAGCCTCTGATTACAATCATTCTAAAACTTCTAGACCACACCGCAGCAAATCGACTAGAGGATTGTAACTGGCTTGGGATTTGAAAATGAATAGCTCAGAATACTTTGGAAGAAATAGTAGGCTTATAGAGAAGAGATATGAAAGTAAATGAGTGAGTTGAAATGATTGAAATCCTTCTCTATTTATAGTTTTTCCAAAGGCAGAATTCTGACAGAATTCGGACAGAACTCGATGAAAAAATCTCGTTGGGATCCGTAACTGCAGGAAGACCAAGTTCAAAAAGCAACGTTCACTAACCGAACTCTGGCCGAATTCAGGCCGAACTCTGGCCGAATTCTGTCCGAGTTCTGTTGGAGTTCTGTCAGAATTTTTGCAAACTAGTTTTTGGGCTTTTTGACAAGTCAAACAGTTAGGAAGTAGTTTGGACTTTTGTAAGTGGGCTTGTTTTCAAAATGAAAGGGTATTTTGAAAACGTTTCTTTCTCTTTATAGAGGTAATATATTCTGATCCCAATTGCTCCTACAATTGGTATCAGAGCGGGTTATACAGGTAAAGCGAGGTAATATTGCTATTATATTCTTATTTATTATAGCTGTTACATAGATCACAGTATCACATATGGCAAGTATGTACTTCACAACTGAAGAGCAATCCTCAAATAGACTCCCACTATTTGATGGTACAAATTACACATACTGAAAAACACGGATGAGCTTCTACTTGAAGTCTCGAGATTTTGACTTATGGTCAATTGTTGTCAATGGCTATAAGAAGCCTACTATCACTTCTATTCTCACATCCTCTATAATCAATAAGCCTTATTATAGTTACACGGAGGAAGAGAAGAAGTTAGCTAGCCTTGATACAAAAGCTAGGAATATCTTTTATTGTGTTGTAGACACAAATATATTTGATCTTATTAATACTTGCACAATATCTCATAAAATTTGGAAAGTTCTTGAAGCTACTTATGAGTGCAGGTATGAAAGCAAAGCTAGCAACTCCAGAGAGAAAGATAGTCTTCATAATGATGCAAATGTATGCATGATGGAATTGGGATTTAAGGTACAGCACAATCCCTTATACGAAGAAGAGCTTGAATGTGACAACTACAAGAAGATAGACCACATCCAAGAAGATTGTACTACTACTAGAAAGGAGAGTCACTACGAACAATCAAATGAAGGAAGATCATTGTCTCATAAGCACACTAGCACGAGCATATAGTGAGAAAGTGAAGCAATAGATTCTGAAGAAGAAGAAGAAGAAGAAGAAGTAGTAGTAGAAGAAGAAGAGAGACCTCATCAAGCTGCAAATTTATGCTCAATGGCATTATCTAACGAGGTACAAAGTAATTCTTTTTCTGAAGATAGTGAATTTTCTTATGATGATTTATCTGATGCTTTCAGTGATCTGTTAGAAGAACACAAGAAAGTATTAGATAAGTATAAGCAAGCTAGAAAGGATATTCTATCCTATAAGCGTGAGAATGAAAAACTTACTTGCTTATTGAATGATGCAAGAAATAGTTCTCCTTCTGATAATTCTATTAAGATTTTCACACTGAAGTTTAGATTGCATGAGGCACTTGATTGCATTAAGAAAAGCACGCAAGAAAATGCTAAACTTAAGGAGGAATTAGAATTAGAAAAGAAGAAGTATTCTATTGCTTCATGTAGAATTGATGCTCTTCCTGTTAAATATGATGAGATCTGTGCTAACTCTAAAAAGTTAGAGATTAGACTGGAAAAGCAGGTAGTACAACCTATGACTCAGTCTAACACAAGACACTTAGCACATCACAAAGTCACACACGTCAGATCTTTTACAAAGGAAGCAAGCAAAGCTAAAGGTTCACACAACCATGATTTCTATTACAAGTATCCATGCACATCATATCACACCACTGCACGTTCTCATACTGCTGCACATAGTACTAATGTTAATTCTTTTTGTCATTATTGTGGTATGAATGGACATGTTTCTAATCATTGTCAAATTAGAAAGCTAGTTGATATGAACTTGTGCAAATGGGTTCCCAAAGCTAACAAATGTGGATCCAAGTATTGGATACCAAAGTCTTCACCTAATATTGCAGGTGAAGCTTCTCATATCAAATAGAACAATGGAACATGTTGGTGATTGCAAAGCTACAAAGGTCATCTTTCATTCAATTGCACCAACAGAAGTGTGGTTACTAGAACCACTTCGGTAACATGCTTACTAAATAGTTTTTAATATTTAGCATGTTCTTATTAATTTCTTGCTATTAGATTTCATTGATATCTTTTAATTATTTATTGTTTAAATCAATGTGAGATATGATCCTAGCATGACTAGCTGTTTAGCTTAAATGTTTAGTTCACACTAAATTGTCTTTCACTTACTTTCCATTAGTGTGACACATTTGTCTATGTATGCTATTTATTGTTCTTGATGCATGCATAGGGGCTTAATTTTGTTTTGGTGAATATATTTTTTTTGACTCTTCGTCTTTAATATTTTTAATGGTCACTTCTTATCGATTTGTCTTTAACATGTCGTATTAATTTGATCAGTATTTTATGAGTATGTATGTTTAGCACAAGTCTTCTATTTACTTGAAAAGTATATACATATATTTTATTTTTGTGCTTGCATAATATATTCACTATTGATTCTCATATTTTATTTTGAGTAACTTCTTATGAATCAATCACATCTTTGCCTGATAAAGTTTATTTATGCATATTTTTGATCTTGTGATATTTTTTATGCTTATTAAGGATACATAAATAATTCATTTTTATTTATATATTGCTCACATGTTTCTTATACTATATAAATATCTTTATGGGGATATATGAGTTAAGTTCAAGTTCTATATTATATTATTTTTAAAAGTAGTATTTAAACTTGTGCTTATCTTATACTTAAGCTATTTTTTTTATGTTCTTCTCTTTATTAGCTTCTCCCTCAAAGCCTCTTTTAGTTATATTTTTCTTAGCTTTTTGGTAGACATTTTAAATACATGACTCTTATTGAAATATATTTTTTAATATCTTGATCTTGATAAACCATTCTTTGGGTATTTACTTATTTTACTTTTAGGGATTCTGGATTTCGATGATGTTCGATGATACTGCATATATTCTTTTGAATCTAAGTTCATAAGAGTAGAAATTATTTTGGGAACAAGCCGAAAGGGTCCTTCTGTCATACAGGTGTAAATAACCTGAAGTGACACGGTGCACTAGTCTTCGGACTACCGCTAGCTGGGAACCGGCCCCTACAGCTAACCCGAAGTGATCAATACTTTATAGACTTAAAATTTATTAAGGTGTACTTGCAACTATCGTCTAGTTCTGGATCCAAGGTACTAAACCCAGTTCCCTAGATTCAAAAAGATATCAACGTATCTAGGTCTTACATTTTTATTTACAAATGTTTTATATTTTATTGTTACCCAATGCTTTTGTAGCACATATGGATAAATATAATTGATACATCTTATACCGTATGCTACATTGTTCTAAGATTTTTTTCAAGTCCATAGAATATAATTGATTTCATATTGCGCTAATTCTTCTTAAATCCTCAGTTATTAAAGAAGAGATTTATTTTGGGTACAAGCCTACAAAAGGTCTGTCTGTCACCACGACTACGGTCGAAGCGAAGCGGTACTTAAGTGTTCCCCGGTGAACCTCCGTTAGCTGGGACAGTACCTCTACAGCTAACCCAAGATTGATCGGTGCTTTTTAAACTAAAGATTTATTAAGATCTAGTTGCAATTATTATCTGATGGATTTTGAATTTTAGATTTGATGAATAATATTATTTAATGATTTATTTTCATAAAAGGTAGCATATGTTGATCTATCTTGTCGATTGTGAGATTCTTTAACATAGATCAATTTATGTCATCTTTTGACTTATACGATTATTCATCATGCTAATTTGA
The DNA here is from genome assembly GCA_029216955.1 of Iris pallida. Classification (NCBI taxonomy): domain Eukaryota; kingdom Viridiplantae; phylum Streptophyta; class Magnoliopsida; order Asparagales; family Iridaceae; genus Iris; species Iris pallida. The sequence goes on from JANAVB010013829.1 coordinate 13,111, forward strand.
AATATCTTTTGATTGTTTTATTTTAAATGTTCTTTTAATGGATATTTCTTCTTTTGTCTAAAGATGATTGTTTTTTCGTATTCTGACTACTCATTGAATATTATGGTCTTGTGAGTCTTTAACTTGTGTAATGTTCAATAATTTTGAGATTTATATTATTATCTTCTTATGCAAGTTACTTACTGTCTACAACAGTAATTCTTTGCGGGGAGAAGTCATGCAAATTGAATCTCTCTCTCAAAGCTTTTCTTTTCTTTAACCCTACGGTTGTCAGTGAACACCGTGCTAAGGCTTTAAAAGGAAAGAAATGAACTTTGATAAGAAGATCTAATATTTTGAATTAGTTTTCTACTTTCGAAAATATGTCTCTGAATTTTATTTTAAAATTTATCTATACTATTATTTTGGATATAACCATGTAAAGGTGGAGTAGTTAATTGTTTCAAGTCAATTATCCCCTTGACATGCCATATATCTAGAATACACATTTCTTTGGACATTTATCAGGTTATGTTTATTTGTTCAAATGGATCTATTTATGATTTATGAATTCTTTTATTAAAATTATTTTGTGATTCGAAACGCCAGCTTTCAGTCTGAGGACTAAATGGATGCATTCGAACATTTACTAAGACAGTTTTCCGTAATAAATTCCATATATTTTGAAAAGTCTTTTTGATTTCTTTTTGATTTATTGAATCTGTCTGATACTCAAATGTTATTATTAAAGACAGTTTTCAAAATCTTTTAATGTCTTAAAATATATATATATAATATATATATATATATATATATATATATATATATAATATATTGGAGATATATTTTGTTTCTTCATCTTTAAGCGTTTATTTATTGGATATTTGTTTTTCTTGTCTAAAGATGATATTTGTTTTGAGTTTGAAATTTTATATGCATTTGATCAAAGGAAAGAAAAGATGCATATCTTGGATATCCCTTAGATCTTTTGATTATTTATTTTATCTATTTTATGCATATAAATTACTTTTGAACTATATACGCATATTTTAAGGGGGAGCAAATTAATTGTTTCAATTCTTTTATGCCCTTAATATGTGGTATACCTAGTTCATCATGGACTTATATTGTCTTATTTAAATATCTTGTTGAGTTGTTCATGATATTTGGATTTGTATTAGATGAAAATATATGATTATTATTATTTATTTTTAATTCTCTCATTCGAGTTTCTAAAAGTTATCTTGCCAAATATATAATTATCCTTATTTGATTGAGTTTAAAATTATTTTTGGCATTTCTTATTGAGGTTTTATCTCAAAGTTCATGATTATCTATATTTAGACTGATCATACTTTACGGGGGAGCATTCAAGTCGACTGAATTTCTCCTTCTCAAGTATTTTGTCTTCATTACCTTCTTGTTTGTCTGATGGATATATCATGCTAAGGTAATTGAATTCAAATGCATGAACTTTGGTATAGATTTTGTATAGATTCTAGTATACTTATTTTGATCTCTTTTCGATGATTATACTCTTTATTGATGTGATTCACTAATTTGTATGGACAAATTACGAATCATATTTTTTGATCATTGTTAAAGTCTCATTATATTTTTTTGATTTTTTATGGTATATACTATATATGCGAATTTCTATTCCTCGTGATTCATTTATGACCAATGATTGATTCCTACTATATTGATAGATTTTTTTTGGTCAAATGACATTCAAATATATTTTTATTGGATTTCTAATTGGTAAACTATGTATTGCTTGATTTCAGTGTTCTTTGTTAAAGTTCAACCAACTATACTATTTTTGTTTTTCTACTTTAGTTATACAATTTTCTACACTTGTCGTTACACTGTTCTCCTAATCCTTGATCATGATTTGCTTTCCTCATTTACTTATGCTTGAGATCATCTTAGCTTTAATTACGGGGGAGCTTATTTTTGATCATGTCAAAGGGGGAGAAATAAGTTTAAGTGAGAAATAAGTTTAAGTTAGCACACAATATTCTAGTATTATGTGTTTATTAGTGATACATGCATCTATTGTATATATATTAAACTTAAAGGATTTGCCATAATCAAAAAGGGGGAGATTGTTTGCCCAATGATTATATCATGTTTTTGAATATGGCTAATCAATTAAGTTTAACATTATAACATCACTAATATTCATGTAATCACTATCATGTTGCTACTAAAACTTAGCATTGCCTTATGTTAGCATTGTCCTAAATGTTCTATATCATATTGCTATGCTTGTATCATATTGGTTTGTTCTTCTAAGATGTATTTACAGACATGCAGTAAGCATGATCAAGCTTTGTCAAACCAGGGCATATGCAATGAAGAATTATTGATGGGCCAAAGACGGCGTCATACAAGAAGATTTCTCTGAACCGCCTAACGACCTATCCGGGGCCTTGCATCGGGGGTTCCACTGCCCGGTCAGCGGACAGAGGTCGAGGGGGCAGCATCCCCCGTCAGGGGTTCGGGGGCGAAGCCCCCGAAAGGTATTCAGATTTTCAGATCTGTTTATCTTTGGACGACCGCCGTCAAGTGAAAAAGACGTCTTCAAGTCTGCTCAGATATCTGAAGAAAGGCGTCATCAAAGGGCACTTGGTTTTCCTATTTGATAAATGTATTTTCCATATTTATTGAGTCTAGGAATACGATGTAAACTGCATCGTACTGGCAAATAGCCTACCCAAGAAATGTTTTCAAAATACCCTTTCATTTTGAAAACAAGCCCACTTACAAAAGCCCAAACTACTTCCTAACTGTTTGACTTTTCAAAAAGCCCAAAAACTAGTTTGCAAAAACCCTGACAGAACTCCAACAGAACTCGGACAGAATTCGGCCAGAGTTCGGCCCGAATTCGGCTAGAGTTCGGCCAGAGTTCGGTTAGTGAACGTTGCTTTTTGAACTTGGTCTTCCTGCAATTACGGATCCTAACGTGATTTTTTCATCGAGTTCTGTCCGAATTCTGCCCGAATTCTGTCAGAATTCTGCCTTTGGAAAAACTATAAATAGAGAAGGATTTCGATCATTTCAACTCACTCATTCACTTTCATATCTCTTCTCTATAAGACTACTACTTCTTCCAAATATTCTGAGCTATTCATTTTCAAATCCCAAGCCAGTTACAATTCTCTAGTCGATTTGCCAGTGCGGTGCGGTCTAGAAGTTTCAGAGTGGTTGTAATCAGAGGCTTGATTGAAGTTAGACACTTCACAATTGAAGTTGGTCGAGTACTTCGGATCAAAGCTCGCGTTGTAGAAGTTGCAAGAACTTCGGATGAAAACTTGTGGTAATTTTCCATAGTGGATTCAACTGGAAGCTAGAGTTCTTCCGACTGGACTAGTCCTCACAAGAGGGAAACCAGTATACATCCTTGTGTTTATGTTTGTTCTCTACTCTCTACTTTTTATTTACATATCTGTGATATATTATCTGTGATCTTGTTGCTAACATTTTTTTTAAATAGTTAATTTCCATTGCCTACTCTATTCACCCCCCTCTAGAGTATTACGCTTTACAACTCGTTCCTACAATCGGTCCACAATATAGTTGGATAGTTGGATAGGTAGAGGTATAGATAAATGTATATAGGGTGATTTGAGTTAAGGTAATATGTGAGGAGGGGTAAGATAGGTATAGGATAATGTAGAGGGGTAACATGTTGTGTGTAGGTAATAGGAAATTGTATAGGGATCCCTATGTGTCACGCCCAGAACCAGAATACTGGTAAGTAGGACAGACCAGGCCATCTATGTATTCCAAAGTACTCCAGTACCCTGAAAAACGTATAAGTTGTAGAGACATGGGGTTACTACTACAATCCAACAGTAAAATCTAGGTCAAGCAATCCTAGGTATCACAATCAAAGACAAATATTCAAAGTACAAGAAATATTATCATCAGACATAAAATAAAGCATCCCAAACTATATATACATGGATGATCGTGAAACTAATAATGCAAAGTGAAGAACTAGCAAGAGTAATAGTCATACATGATAAGCTCTTGCTATAATCTAGAATATGCAAATCATGTTTAGGCCCGTAGGCTAAATGTCAAGGTCCAAAACACGAGCTAAACACGTGCTCAAAGGCTAAACGCCACAAAAAAAATAATATACATAACTAGTGGAAGAATGATATAGGAAAACCCTAAGGTATTCTGGTGCTCCAGGTAGTCACCGTCGAGTAGATGGTATGGAAGATCCTCTGGGTCCTCTATCAGATCTGGCTAAACAAAACTAGTGTGGTCAGACCCCAATAGCAAGTACCACAAAGAAAGTCAAACTGAACTAAAACCAGCAATAACTAACACACAACGGATAGAGACATAAATAATACAAATCGAGACTCGTGAACTACCAATGCACTCATCTCAAGAATGAAAAAGACAATAAGCAAAGCAACATGGAGCATAGGGCAAATAACATGTGACATAATGTAAACTGTGGACATGTTAGGTAAAAGGAAACAAGTGAACATGTGAAATAAACTGAACATGTGAGCATGTAAGAGAATGGTATATATGAACATGTTAGATGGCTGGGACATGTGAGCATGTTAGATAACTAGGACATGTGAGCATGTGACTTAGAAACTATTCCGGAACCCGAGTTATAACGCGTAAACCAAACAAGGACCGGAGTTATAACCCTTCTCCTGAATAGAACTTCGTCTCTAATCAATATACACATAGGGATAATGTATAGCGTGTGAGTACTGAATAGGACGACAAATGACAAGATGACTAAGAAAGTATTCCGGAATCCAAGTTATAACCCGTAAACCAACAAAGACCGGTGTTGTAACCCTTCTCCTGAACAAACTTAGTATCTAATCATTTACCGACAAAATAAAGCATAAACAATAATGTACTGAAATAAAACAAATACGGACACTGCCTAGAGAAAACTAGACTAGACTGGACTCCATATAATAATTACGGCCAAGCAATGAGTACGGCTTTATACATTAGCTAACTAGGGTTATCACAATCCTAATTACTAACAAGATGTACTTTTAGGAATCCAATCCAGTAACCTGCCCTACAGAGTACCCGATTCATCTAGGCCAAAAGAAAAATAAGTATAGCAGACACACCGCAGTAAGATACATGTGTCCAACAGAAGTGCCCCACTCGACGGTGTATTAGAAGTGTGCTCATCATGACAGATAGCTCCAAATCCCATGTGTGTGTCTGTATATATATATATATATATATATATATATATATATACCGGAACACGAAGGGCTACAGGTAACTAGAAAATTCTTCCCTCCCAATGATCTAGATAATCAAGCTAGTTATTAGTCCTTAACATTTTTTGTTGGATTATGGGTGTGGCATTCCGCAGAATCCATCCTAGACATGATATGCAAGACTGGACAATACAAGAAAGTGTACTACAACAAGCCACAACAAGAAAATATAATAAGCCGGAAGCTAGAAGTGCGCTACGACGAGCCACTATAGAGAAAATAGGGAGTGTGCCATGACAGGCCACTATCATGTAAGCAAGAAAGGACATGTACAAGAGTGCACTATGATGGGTCATTATCTAGTAAGCAAAGAAGACGTGTAACATTGGTGCGCCAGGATGGGCCACTATCTAGTAAGCAAAGAAGACATGTAACATGGTTGCGCCACGATGGGCCAGTATCTAGTAAGCAAAGATGACATATAATATGGGTACGCCACGACGGGCCACTATCTAGTAAGCAAAGAAGACATGTAACATGGGTTCGCCACGATGAGCCACTATCTAGTAAGCAAAGAAGACGTGTAACATGTGTGCGCTACGACGGGCCACTATCTTGTAAGCAAAGAAGACGTGTAACATAGGTGCACCACGACGGGTCACTATCTACTATTATCAAGATAAGATCTGTTGTCATGTTCAAGTTAAGTTCAATATTAACAAGTTATCGAGTTGGGTCGTCGTATTTTAGGTCAAATATAAAAAATATGCAAAGAAGATCAAAAACTGTGATTGAACTATCAGTCACATATGAACTCCAATTAAAGTAAAACAAGAGATTCTTGAAGCTAAGACAAAATCTATAACTTTCATGTTTTGAGTTTTTCAAGATTCTAGCTACAAAATAGCTTAAACAAGCAAAAACAGTCATTCAAGGTAATCCGTGCATAGGCGTACTACGCAAGCGAGCAGAACTACCCACAGCGTGCGGAGCGCACAAGCACGGCGCACGGTGCACGAGCAATGAATGGCACTGGCGTGCGGCACACAAAATGTACTACGTGCACGAGCAAAACTGCCCACAGCGTACAGAGTGCGCAAGCACGGTACGCGGGCGCACGACTAATGAATGGCGTGCGGCGCGCAAAAGCACTGCACGCGCGAACAAAAATGCCCAAGGCACACGGAGCACGCAAGCATGACGTGCGGGTGCGCGACCAATGAATGGCGCGGAAGCATGGTGCGCAAAAGTCCTACATGCACGAGCAAACTGCCCACGGTGTATGGAACGTACAAGCACGGTACACGACGCACGACCAAGAATGGCACCGGTGTGCGACGCACAAATGTACTTGCTACGCGAGTAAAACTACCCGCGTCGCAAGGAGCGCGCAAGCACGGTGCACGGATCCAAGCACGGCACGCGGGCGCACGACACGCAAGCGCACGCATGGCACTGTTCATCGTCCTGACAGCACCGAAGATGTGCCGGAACCCATGAACACAAAAATGCCATAACTACTCAAAATAAATCAAAATTAAGTGGTTCAAAAGCCAAAGTTGGGTAGAATAAAATTTTCTACAATATGGAACTCTTAGATTTCAGAAATAACGAACTTTAAGAGATCAAAACCAAAATGAAGGAAAAAAAACTACAAACTTAAATCTACAAAATGTAAACATTAAAACCAAACACTCCAAGTTCTAAAGAGGCTTAGAATCATGCAAGGAAGAGAATAGAACAAACAAAATGGCAAAATAATAATGTTCAAGATTTGGTAAGATGTACTTGCCTAGGGTTGGGGGAGGAGTAAATAGAGAAGAAGATGAAAGTAAATGAAGTTAATGGAGAGAGAGAGAGAGAGAAGTTGGTTTTATATAAAACCCTTCTCATCTAAAACCAACCCAAACCAAGCCATGCCAAGTTGAACCAAACCAAACTAAACCAAGTTAAGATTAAACTAAGGCAAGGCTAAGAAAGACAAGTCAAAATACGGGTCACCTGACAAATGCCAGAATTTTATACACATATACTGAAAATACGTATAACAGAAAATGAGAGTGACAGGCATGCCATCGGTATACACTAGCGGTATGTCGGTCAAGGAAAAAATATAAGCTGGAAAATTTTTACAACGTTCCGAAAACCAAAAAAACAGAATATAATACAAAAATACGTATCCGTATATAAATATCGATACTGTGAGACGAGTCTCACAACTCTCCCATCCTTAGAAAAATTTTGTCCTCGGAATTTCCTAAAGCTAGTCAAGCATGATAACCAAAACAAAAGCTCAAGAAAATACAACTTATCTCAATAAAACGAAGCATGGTATATAAGTAAATGAAGGCAACAGTAATATAAATAAATGCGTAAGCAATAAATGAAGGCAACAGTAATATAAATAAATGCGTAAGCAATAACACAATCACAATCAAGAAGGGCTGGAGGCATATGAATAAATATGCCTCCTGAGTTAGTTGAGCAGGAACCCGCCCTCGCTGGCCTACGCTAACTCCCAACATAGTTAGGGGTCAAGTCTCAAAGTAAGTCGGTACCAATAACTTAGTCTAAGACATAACTCTACCTAGGATGCATCTTCGTAGTCGAGACACGTGATAGATATCATGTATCTCTAGATACAAAGAAAGAAGAGTGGGACGAGAAACTCGTATTCACTCATCGAATAAGTCAAGCCGACCGTTGTACCCTGATATAGGTGAAATACAAGGTCACCGACAAGAACCCAAGATATACTGCCACTACCTGTCCTGCTACTATGGATAAATCAAAAGGGCATAACTGAAAGAAGACCATAAGATGGTACCTGAGACTCCTTAGGTACTACCCTCATGCCGATACTAGATCTGTTCCTGAGACTGCGCATACAACTGTGCTCTGTGCTGCCTGACCCTCTGAGCTCACGATGGCGGAGGATATTGTGCCAGTGGCTGAACATCTAGTATTGGCCCTGACTGCTCATCTACTGCTGGGGGTGATAACTTGTGCGACTGAAAGGACTGAGGTGGTACATCTGGTGTAGCTGGTCATTCTCGAGATGTCGGATAGGGACAAGTGCTAACTGAATGGTCCTCCGTACCATAGCAGAAGCATCACCTATTGGCCACCCGACAAACTGATCTGAGATACACTATCTTGCCACAATAGGTATATGCTTCTTATTTTGCCTGATACTACTGGTCTCTCTGTCTTTGAGCCTGGGCCTGCATATACTACTGAGACCCCTCCTGGAATGCATAGGACTGCATCGATGAAGGCCTCTGAGCTCGCTTCTGCTGAACGAGTGTTGGTGCCCCAACTGATTAACTGTGGGCTAGAAGGATGAAGATCCAGCTGAACTCCTCCGGGGACAAATCCCTATCATGTGGTCTGGTGATCTACATGACAAACATAGAAAGTTGGCCCTTCGACAAGTAAGATGAGTGTGCCCTCCCCTTCCACAAAAGGAACATACGGCTGACAACTCCTGGTGCTGGTATGGATGTTGGTATGCTGGTACTGGTAAGTGATTTCGATGTGGAAAGCCTGACACGGGTGCATGGTCCTCTTACGAACCTCAGTTCCGGATGCAGTCCTCTTGGCTATATGCTCGTGCTCTCGTATTGCCTTTACGGTAGGTTGGACTCAAAATGCTAACTGACTAGATGACTAGTACTGCCTGGCTCCAATCTGTACTCCTTCTGGCTGTAGGACCTCGACTTGAAATACCTCTGGTATTCTTTGCCTGCTATGCCCTATCAACATCTGAATACTCTACTGGAGAACAAGATATCGTTGTTGTTGTGACTCCATCATATCATTCTGACCCCTAGGAATGTATGCACATCAAGATGACCTGATACTACCTCTACTCGGACTGTTGACTGCACAGACACATCTGGCTGATCAGATGGATGGACATCACTACCCTAAGGTCGACTCTCGACTCTGCTCCTGAATGCTGAGACTGATCCTCCAAAATTGGCCTAACAGAAGATTAATGACCTGCCATTGGCAGAACCCAAACAAGATGATCAGATGGATTAAGAACAGTGCCCCTAAAAGTTAAAGGACACAAGCATCAAATCGAAGGAACAGGAAAGATCAACGATCAAGGCAGATATCAGGTCAAAGGATCAGAGATATAGAATAATATGAAGGATATCAATAAAGAAAAATTGTGATTGAGATATCTAAATATCAGTAACCCCACATATCTGATAAATCAGACCTGTATTGGCTACCACTAAAACCAATATCATGTCCTAGAACCAGAATACTGGCAAGTTGGGACGGACCAGGCCAGCTATGTATTCCAATGTACTTTAGTACCTTGAAATAACGTATAAGCTGCAAAGACATGAGGGTTAGTACTACAATCCAACAGTCAAATCCTACGTCAAGCAATCCTAGGTATCTCAATCACAGGTAATATGTAAAGTACAAGAAGTATGATCATTAGACATAAAATAGTAAAGCTTTCCAAACTATATATACATGGATGATAATGAAGCTAGTAATACAAAGTGAAGAAGTAGCAAAAGTAATAGTCATACATGATAAGCTCTAGCTATAGTCTAGAATACGCAAATCATGTTTAGGCCCGTAGGCTAAATGTCAAGGTCAAAAACACGAGCTAAACACGTGCTCAGAGGCTAAACGCCACAAAAGAATAATGTACATAACTAGTAAAAAATGATATAAGAAACCAACTAAGGTACTCTAGTGCTTCGGGTAGTCACCGTCGAGTAGATGGTACAGAAGATCCTTCGGGTTCCTCTATCAGATCTAGCTAAACAAAACCAGTGGATTCAGACCCCCAATAGCAAGTACCACAAAGGAAGCCAAACAATGAACTAAAACCAGCAATAACTAACACAACGGATAGAGACATAAATAAGTAAATATAAATCGAGACTTATGCACTACCAATGCACTCATCTCGAGAATAGAAAGATAATGAAAGAACATGGAGCATAGGGTAAATAACCTAAGACATAATGTAAACTGTGGACATGTAAGGTAAAAGGAAATATGCGACCATGTAGATAAACTGAACAAGTGAGCATGTAAGAGAAATGGTATACGTGAGCATAAAAGATAAATGGGACATGTGAGCATATTAGATAATTGGAACATATGAGTATGTTAGATAACTGGGACATGTGAGCATGTGACTTAGAAACTATTCTGGAACCCGAGTTATAACCCGTAAACCAAATAAGGACCAGGGTTGTAACCCTTCGACTGAATAAAACTTCATCTCCAATCAATGTAAAACAAAAGGATAATGTATAGCGTATGAGTACTAAATACGATAAATGACAAGATAACTAAGAAAGTATTTCAGAACCCAAGTTACAACCTGTAAATGAAACAAGGACCGGGGTTGTAACCCTTCTCCTAAACAGAACTTAGTCTCTCATCATTTACCGACAAAATAAAGCATAAACGATGATGTACTGAAATAAACAAATATGAACACTGCCTAGAGAAAACTAGACTAGACTGGACTCCATACAATAATCATAACCAAGCTATGAGTACAGCTTTATACATTATCTAACTAGGGTTATCATAATCCTAATTACTAACAATATGTACTTTTGAGAAATCCAATCCAGTTACCTGCCATGCAGACTACCCGACTCATCCAGGCCAAAAGAAAAATTAGTATAGCTGACACATCGTAGTAAAATACATGTGTCCTAAAGAAGTGACCCACTCGACGGTGTACTGAAAATGTGTTCATCATGACAGATAGCTCCAAATCCCATATATATATATATATATATATAAATATTATATATATATATATATATATATATATATATACCGGAACATGAAGGACTGCAAGTAACTGGAATTTTTTTTCCTCCTAATGATCTAGATAATCAAGCTAGTTATTAGTCCTTAACATTTTCTTGTTCGATTCTGGGGGTGGCATTCCGCAGAATCTATCTTAGACATGTACAAGACTAGACAATACAAGGAAGTGCAATATAACAAGTCACAACAAGAAAATATAATAAGCTGGAAGCTAGGAGTGCACTACGATGAGCCACTATAGAGAAAATAAGGAGTGCGACAAGACAGGCAACTATCATGTAAGCAAGAAAAGACATGTATGAGAGTGCACCACGGTGGGTCACTATCTAGTAAGCGAAGACATATAAAATGGGTACGCCACGATGGGCCACTATCTAGTAAGCAAAGAAGACATGTAACATGGGTACGCCACGATGGGCCACTATCTAGTAAGCAAAGATGACATAAACATGGGTGGGCCACGACAGGCCACTATGTAGTAAGTAAAGAAGATGTATAACATGGTGTGCAATGACGGGCCACTATCGAGTAAGCAAAAAAGACGTGTAACATGGGTGCGCCACGACCGGCCACTATCTAGATTCAAGATGAATCATGTTGTTATGATCAAGTTAAGTTCAATATTAAAAGTTATCAAGTTGGGTCGTCGCATTTTAGGTCAAATATAAAAAATATGCAAAGAAATCAAAAACTTGTGATTGAACTATCAGTCACATCTGAACTCCAATTAATAAAAAAAAAGAAGATTCCTAAAGCCAAAGATCTATCTTTCATGTTTTGACTTTTTCAAGATTCTAGCTATAAAATAGCTTAACAAGCAAAAATAGCTATTCAAGGCAATCCGTGCACGGTGTACTGCACGTACGAGCAAAACTGCCCAGCGCGCACAAGTACGGTGCACGACACATGACCAACGAATGGCGCTGGCGTACGGCACGCAAAAGAATTGTGCGCGCAAGAAAAATTGCCCACGACGCACGGAGAGCACAAGCACAGCATGCGGCAGGCGACCAATTGTTTTACTTAACAAAATGCCTAAATTGGCTTTTGAAAGAAACTAGAAAAAGTACAAAAGTACAAATTATTTCTGGAAAGTATTGCTATGGAAGTCTGATCTGAGAGCGATCACTTTGTTCCTTGGACCATACGATGATGATGAAGAAAACTGCTTGAAGAAGACGAACAATCGAAGAACTAAGTCACCAGAAAGGTATCGAACCGGCACTGATGGCACAGTCGAATGCTTTCCCTGCTTTGCTTCACCCAGTTCTTGAGAAAATTGAAGAAATGCTTCTGGGAATATCACTCTAAAAGTATGAGTTTTTTCAGAATCTCTCCTCTGTATCTCTCTTGATTATGTTTGTGTTAAAAATAAGTTTATTTATATACTCGACCCTCTGTACGTAAAAAGCAACACAAGTTTGGTAACTGTCACCCACGATGAAAATTAACCTTTACACATGATGACACTATCCCATGTAGAGTTTTGATCTCTACGCATGGTGACACGTGTTCCACTACTTCAACAAAATAGGGAGAGCACGTACACACGTTCCTCGATAAGTGTGGCATGAAGCCACGTAAGAAAACCACGTTCTCATGTACCTAGAAAAGATTGGGCGTAAAAATGACCCGAAATAGACTTCCTGCGTAAAGTAGCAGATTGGGCGTAAAATAACCCAAAATAGACTTCCCGCGTAAAGTGGCTGAAAAATTGCCTTGAGCGTAAAATTAGCTCAGATAAACTTTACGCGTACAACAGCCTTGAGCGAAAAAGCTCAAATAGCTTTCGTGCGTAAAAGAAGCAATCTATTGAGCGTAAAGTAGCCCATCTGCACTAAATGACAAGTGTTGGGTTTGGTGTAATCAAATATTCTTGACTTCTGTGCTGTCCGCTGTCAGAAAATCATTATGTCAGAACAGTATTACGCGTATTAAATACGATGTGGACAGCTTGTCTCCCGCGTAAAGTTTTGAGGATGGCCCTCGCATAAGTAGCTTGCGTGAGTTTTCTCTGTTTGATTTCTGCGTAAAATCTGAGTCTGACTCTATTTGACTTGCGTAAAGCTCTCAACTTCTTTGACTCGGCTTGTGAAGTACTTTTTACGCTCCTACAAGACCCCCTTCAAGTTTTCAAATTTTTCAAAATTTGAAATACTTTGAACAGAAGCGTAAAATTCGGGATATTCAATAGTCCGCGTAGAATTAGGGATACCCAACGGTCATCTGCGTAGAGTTCGGATAGTCAACAGTCCACGTAAAAGTAGAGATATCCAGCATCAGCATAAATGTTGGGAATGTGAACCGATTTCAAAATTCTCTATAAATAAAGCCTTACGAGTAGAAGAGAACTTTACTCGTCCTTTGCAATCTCTAACTTCTTTATTCTCTTCTTCAAAATCTCATCCAAATCCTGGCCCCAAAGAGCAAGACCGTCGCCGTCAGCAAGGGCAAGAAGCCTGCCGCGCTTCGTCGACGACTGACCGCGCAGAAACCAACATCCCCTCATTGGTGGCATCCCGACAGACCAACCTCGCTGTGGCTCCGGCCATGAAAGGTAGACACCCTACTTTGGTCGTATGTTCGTCGAGAAGAAGACTCAAACCTTAAATTCATGCCAACGTCATGCGTGTCAGCGTAGAAACTGAAATAACAAAATACGCCCACGTTATATGTGTCAGCGTAAAAGTAAAACATATGCCACGTCTATACGTGTCAGCGTAAATCAAAATACGCTCACGTATAATGTACCGCTAAAATTTAAAATATGCTCACTTCAATACGTGCCAGCGTAAAATTCAAAACACGCTCATGGCAATACGTACCAGCGTAAAATTCAAAATACTCTTACGTCAATACGTGCCAGCGTAAAATTTACAAGTGAAGACTTTGCTTAAAACAAAGAACTTTTACACTTAAATTTTTATCAACTTAATTTTTGCGCATAAGCGTAAAGTTTGCATAGTCAAGCTCTCTAGTACATATTCTTTAATCTTTATGCATAAAATTCAGACTAAGTCATCTGCGTAAAAATTCAAATTAGACTTTACTAACTTGATTTTTCTTTTTCTTTGGCATGGACTTGTAAATTCATTCACTTACAGAATATTCGTCTCGCCACTGGTATGGTAGGCTCAAATTATTTGGAGAATTTGTCCCATGGAGTTCCCTCATTAAATCCAAATACCCTGAAGGGAGACAACAGCTAATAGCTGCTCAGGGGACAAAATGCTGTTACAATGGATAAATGGAGAATTGTTGGTATTTCTAGATTATCAATATTTTTCGAAGCCAGCCTTCTTGTTCGGGGATGCGATAGATTTCCAGTCACAAACACCCTAAGAAGGATGCTTGGGTGTTCAAGTTTGGAGAGAGGGCAATGTATTTTCCAGACATGGCCAGAGATTATCCCCTATCTG
>JANAVB010013830.1:0-17901 GCA_029216955.1 Iris pallida
ACCATACCCTGATGCTCCACCAGAATACCCACCTCCGCCGCTTCCTCCACCATCCTTACGGAAATCGCGGCCACCGAAACGGGTTCCACCGCCACGGCGATTCCTGCCACCCCCTCCATATGAAGCACGATTTGCATAGCGGGAAAGCCAAGCGGGGACCTCCTGGTTCGACTCCTGCATTAGTTCTGCTAGGGGCCTTGCCATGTTGGAATTGCTCTCATTGAAGAAGGCAGTTGCCAGACCTGACTTGCCAGCTCTTCCTGTCCGTCCTATCCGGTGTACATAATCATCAATGTCGTTGGGAAGGTCAAAATTAACGACATGTGCCACATGGGGAATGTCGAGCCCACGAGCTGCAACATCAGTGGCTACCAGTATTGGAGTTGCGCCACTCTTAAAGGATCTCAGGGCTTGTTCTCGCTCCTGCAAGTGTCAAATGCAAATAATGTGAAGAACTTGCTCCAGATCTCTAACTAACATGAAATTCAATACAATTGAGGAAGCACTTCCGATACACTTGGCATACCAGTCCTTAAGAACAAGATAACAAATGGAACAAACTTGAGCTAAAGAATAACAGCTGCAAGTCACTCTTTAACAGTAGGCTTTTAGGCATTTATGATATATGCATGGCCTCAACAAGATTTGAGGTTTATATCTCAGCAGTAAAGTGGCTCAGTTGAACTGCAGAATTTTTGAGTGAGATGTAATCATCTAAAAGACTAAAACCAAACTCGATATCGGAATCTGCAATAGCAGGCACAGGTTTGATCACGCAGGAAAATAATTTATTGAGGTAAACAACTATCAGTCTTTATAAAATCGACACAAGGGATGAAAGGAAACAAGTGTTGACCGAACTCAAGTGACCCTAGTGGTCAGTGAGGAGAGGTATCAGGCTGAGGGGTGGAGGGCGGTCCGAGGATCGAGTCACGACCCTGTCACCCTGGTGATGCAAATAATAATAAATAAATAACAGATTATAAGATCTTGAACTTAAGGTCACGGAATATCTGAACTCTGAAGATGTTGCAGAAGCTTGTAGACTAGATATATAATAATGTCAAGAGAAACTTTAGTATCTAAATAATTTAAAATCAACAAATAAACAAGTAAAATGAAATTCTACTCTTTCTGAATCACAAGAAGACAAGAGCTTCGTTCATAGAATTAGAGTGGGATGGCAGCAAATAACTTCCATGTGACTGTAGAATACCCATGAAATCAAAAGGAATTACGAATAGCCATCTCATAAATGCCCGTGAAATTTATAAGATGGCGGCTAACAAGACCAGCATTTGCTATAGGTCCATAGGATCATGTTGGACAACAACGAATACCTCAATAAAATAAGCATAGCTGAGATGGAAAGATTGTAGTGGATGAGATGCTATGCAAAAAAAAGATGCAACAAGAATTGTATCCATTAGTAGAAGTTAGAGGTGGCTTCAACTGATAGGTGAAGGGGAATCATGTAACATGTGCGACGGAGAGTATTAAGTACATGTTAAGAGAGAGAAGATACCAACTGAAGGACCTTCTAAGATTAAGGGGTGAACTAAGTAAACAATGTTTGAGGAGGAAAAAGAATAAAATGGAGTTGCTAGCATGATGACCAAAAGCGTTGATCGGAAGAAAAGGAAAGGGATACACTGCCTGCACAAACAATTTGGGGTAAAGCTTTTGCTGTCGACATTGTTGCTAGGCTTTACAAACTTTAACTCGTACATTTAACTTGAAATTTTTCTTCATGTACAATAAATCACGGCAATTTCATAATAATAAGGAATGCCCACTTGCTACTGAATTGTGAAGACAGTACAAAGACGAGAAAAGTAGGTCAAAATAGTCTCCTAGACAACTATGGCTATAATAACCTTGATCCGAGATTGGCATCCGTTACATCGTAATACATTTCCTAGATGTGTTTATAGTTTACATATCTTGTAGCGAATACTAGTTACTTCCTAGTAGTATACCAATAAGTTACGGGAACTAGTTAACTTGGATGTTGATTCAAATAATTAGAGAGAATAGTATAACGTTCATTGTACTGTATGATATGGTTTACTGGAATTTAGTCGACCACTAAACAATCCCCTGTCGGAGGAACATCCAACTGGACTTTGGTTGTTCCATCTAGACTAGTAGCACACTCGATGCGAAAGTCACTAACATAGGCTATATGCATGAGATGTTTAGTCTTTAGAGAAAGATTTCACCAAATAGACTCACAGCTAGAATCCTAATAGATCTTCACGTCTAACAATTGTCAATAGGATTTTTAGTATTACGGTACTGCAACATTCCTTCGACTAGAGCATCATTGATGTCTTATGTGTACGCCATCATACTTCGACAATGTTATCGTATGTTTCCTTAGTTAAAAGCATTAAAGACCTGTGTGTTTCCTTGTTGAAAGCATTAAACCGTTATTGGATACGGTGACATGCATGTGAAGGCATATGAGAACCAATAAAGGACCTATCACTCTCTAAGTAATAAGAGAGAATGTCTATAAGTCTGTTGATTTGTCTAATTATTTAGGGACAAATACAACAATAATTTGCAAGGGTCAAGAGCACAAGTGAAAGCAAATCTGTTAGCATCCCTAATATAGAATACAGGACGATATTTATACAAATGAATTAAAATTCAAGTTTGGTGTTAGTTAACCAATGTTCCTAAAAGTTTGAGCTGATATGAGCGGGCCAACATTACATGTTATAGCTCTTAACACACCCCATCGCGTACAGGCTGGTATTGCACGTGGAATGGATACATGCAGGCTGGCATCGAACGTGGATGAGCCTAGAGGTGCACTTGGGTTAGAGCCAAGCGGAAGGAGGATCACATATAAAATTAGGTCATGCAAACCAATTTAATTGGAGGATGGGAGGATCAGAAGCCAGAACCTTTTGGCTAGGTAGCTCTGATACCATGTTAGTTAACCAATGTTCCTAAAACCTCGAGATAATAGGAACGGGACAACATTACATACTATAGATCTTTTGGAAGCTAAAAAACAAATTGAGTTCATTGCATAGGCAATTAACAGAGCAAATGCTAATTCATCTGGTAAATAACTGTAGTTACCTGCTGCGATCTGTCACCATGAATGCTAGTTGCTGGAAATTGATTCTGACATAACCAGTATTCCAATGCATCCGCTCCTCGTTTCGTCTCTACAAAGACTAAAGTCAAAGCTTGCTGCAGAAGCAAAGGAAGGTTGGTTAATTTACTGCTCCGAAATCCATAAAAACAAGCATATAGACGTACATATTACATACATGCATGACAACATTCTGTTTTAAAAATAACTCCTATTTAGTTTGCAAGTTTAAATTTAAAATTTTCATTTTCCACAAACAGATAAAACAATACAACTGTCTCTAAATTTTATGTCTGAACATAAAATGTGAATGAGTATGTCCATAATTCATATTCACACTTAGATTCCCATACGTTGCCAATGTGTATATTCCAAATCTCATAACCATGTACCCCTTTTTAATCTCTCGAAAAAACCAGACGTTTTTCCCTAGGCTTTCTGATGAGGAAGTACATCAATGGCATCAACATCAAGAAGCAGCAACCAGCTGGTACCTCCCTCTTTCCCTCCTTTTTTTTTCCATGAAAACCATCCTTCTTCGTTTTTCCCTGTTTTTGACACTTGATTTTTTTTCCAACGCCCATCTTGGTTCCATTTTCCACAAGATACTCACCATTAGATCCCATTTATAAGCAGGGTTCAAGTATGGAAGTGTCGGAAACCTCGAACCCAGCCAAACCGTGTCTGGTTTGTGTCACACAAGACTACAAACGCCTAACTGGCATGGTCGTGCAATATAGATATATACATAAGAGGCTACCAACAATAACATATATAAAGATGAATTATATCAAGGGGTGTAACCCATTAATAACAAAGAACGAAACTACCTTCCCATGAGCTCCATTTGCTCTTTGTGCATGAAGGAGGTCCATAAGATGGCTTCTTTTGTCAGACTCCAGAACAAATTCTACTCTTTGAACGATCAAGTCAGTACTAGAACCAACCCTTCCAACGGTAAGAAAGATGTAATTTGATAAGAAGTCAGAAGCCAATCTCTGCAAAGTGAACAAACATGTCATTGAAAATTCATAACAGAAAGGCTCGTTGATTGCTTACAAAGCATTAGGAGATAACTTTTAGTACATGGAAACAACATAGCAAAAACATTAAAGAAGCAAAGCAACTTCCAATAGCAGATAACAGAGACACCACAGCAGAAGATGCAACATATGATCAGAACTTGCAGCCAGCTCCCTATCGGCCACATTCAGCCTAGCATTCTGCATCTTTTCTCAGCCAGTTCCTAACTCCTAAAACCTTTCTTACATACATCAAGTGCCTCGGACATTATATTAGTTTGTACACTGTATTGCCAGTGACTAAGATACATGATAAATCTTCCAATATGATATGAATATAAACGATACAATTCATCGAACGACACAATGGGACAATTTACCCATCCACACACTATCCATATTTGACAATTGGATACTGATACATCACCTGATATGAGGAATTAGCTGATAGAAATTATCAAGTTATAACTTATATGAATATATATAGGTTAAACCTTGACTTTAAAGTGGCTTACAAATTAATGGTCATATACACAACCCGGAACTCTTAAACTCAGCACAAATACCCAAATAACCCTTCAAACCATTTCCAACTTCTTTCTTCCAAACAAACTCCTCAGTTGAATGAATTCTTGAGACAAGCATGGTCTTTCCGACGTCCTTAATCAACTTCCTGCATGTCCAATGATTGCATCCAACATTTTCACAACAGATCTAGATCTCCAGAGACTCCAACTCAAGCAATCGTTTCTCTCTCTTAGGAAGTTTGAGCCTTCTCTATGTTTTGTTTCGGTCTTCTAACTAGAAATTTTTTCACACCTCTGTGGGGGGCGACCATAACATAAGGCAATGACTTTCACAGATCTCTCTCTAGATATCTATAGATAGAGAGAGAGATCTGCTGCGTGAGCAACCCGACTGTGCCTTACATGTGCTCTACAGGCCGCACTTAACAGACATTAGAATATAGAACACAGCATTTTTGAATATTAACTTACTGATTATAAGTTAAGTTCTTACTTATAAAAGAAGGATGTTATATTCATTAATAATACCATCACACTCATGATTGTCCTCTGTGTTCATTTTATCCAATATGTATAATTATATTACTTTACATTCAAATTGTCAATGAGACAACCTATTCTTACAATAAAAATATGATATGATAACCAAGCAAAACGATACACAATATGTAGCTTGAATCTGGATTTGACTACTCAGATTGTATAATAGCAAATCATACCTTCATATATATTGGTTGTCATATAATGTTCTGATAGTTCTTCAACCATGCCAAAATCAAGCAAGGACTGACCCGCCTAAGGCCAAGGGTGGGTGGAAGCTCCCCTGAGTTTTTAGTTTCCTTCTATATAGTTTTTGATCGTCCCTTTATGTCCATTATTTTTTCTTTACAACTTCAAAGAAAAAGGTGGTTTAGTAGGTAAACTCAATAGACTATACGAGAGAGGTGACTTTCATGATCAAACCACCATGTCTTCTTACAACCAATTTTTTGATATATTGTAGGTTACTTCACCGTGGAATAAGATGTATGGAAAACATTCATTAGAGGTGGTTGATATTCATTTTTTATGAGTATGGAAACACATTTGTTACAGGTGCTTTAAAATCTTTTTAATTTTCTTTGAAATTATATATCCTACATTTGTAGAGATAATATAACTATGAAACAATTAAATTAGTTGAAATAATAATGGATCACAATCCTCGTCTAAATTTGGTTCCATTTACTACTGCTTAACTAGGGACAAAAAGTGTAACGGTCACATTTATAAGATTAGAACCTCTCAAAACTAATGTGGGACTCATTGCCAAGTATATAACTATATATCAATTACAAGTTCCAAAACTGACATGGACTTTGATCCCTAGTGAACTAGAAACACATGCACTAAAAAAGTTGTGCGTGTCGGTTTCCGAAACTGCCGATACCGACAGGTTCAAAACCTCTTGAGCTGCAAAACTAGTGCTCACAGAGAGTCTAAACCCGATATCGAAAATGAGCTCTTGGCAATATATGTCATTTGTAATTTTGGATATTGATCGACTATCTTAAATTTGTAGGCATTTTCTTATAAAAATTTGAAGTCGATGCATTCTTAACCTCTTGGATAAAATTCCATCCTCCACTGAACCAAGCACTGTTACTGTTGAGATAATAGACATTGAATTTATCATATTGAATTGAAATCATGCACGAGGTACGCTATCCAAAGTACTTAGTTGCAACATTTTCTCTAGTATCCAGAAACATGATTATGAGATCATGGAAACAAGTGGTTATAAGTCCAATGCAATTTAATTTAATGTAACTTAATTTAGATTATATGTGTTTTTACAAATTATAATATTAATGGGTTATAAATAAAAGGAGGTTTTTTTTTACGAAGTGAATCTATGCATTTCTGTAAAACCTTCATTTGTCTTAAATTTTTAATTAGAAGGCAAATTTTGACTGGTGAGAATTTAGGATATATTAAAATTTCTCCTAAGAAGTGCTATAGTTATATTACGTTGAAGTAAAACTTATTACAGATCCTAAAGCCATCAGATGGCTACGAATAAAGTTGACAAGAAATAATGTAGAATGGGATAATGAATTTGTTTCTTAATTTTTGAAGTTTTAATCAACTAGTATGTAGTAATAACTAAAAAAAACTATAAAAACAAAACTAAAAAGCATACAATTAATATGGCGTGTAACAAATAACTTATTGGTTGCAGACAGTAACGAATACAAGGAATAGCATGATCCACTCGACTTTGAATTGCATACATCTGGAATCCACCTTTGGAACCATTGCCTATTCCAGCTAGGGGTGAGCATTCGGTTAATTCGGTTCAAACCGAACCGAATAACCGAAGATTGAATTGGACCGAAAACCGAATACGCAAAATCGAAACCGAACCGAATTGGCCCATAACCGAATCAAACCGAACTGAATTAAATCGGTTCGGTTTATTCTATTTTTTGGTTTATTTGCACTTTTTTGTTAATATATATAGTAACTAAATATACATAAATTTATTTAGTATATACCTAAAGTGTGTGATTGTGTATATATATATAAACTAAATTTTCATATTCGGTTTTGGACCGAAACCGTAACCCAAAACCAGAACCGAAAAAGAAAAATTAGTATTTCCAAAACCGGAACCGAACCGTATTTTTTTTAAACCGAACCGAATCTCTTATTCGGTTCGGTTCGATTTTCGGTCCAAAACCGAATAATGCTCACCCCTAATTCCAGCATCTGTTTATACTTCAAAACTTGAGTAACTGCTCATACATTTCTCTAACTGAATCCTAATAATAGTGGGGCAGAGATAGAGAGAGAAGGTAAGAAATACTAAGCATTGAAACTTGAGATGGCATGAAGAGTCGAGGAATGGCATAAAAGCTGAGAGGTGAATTCTCCTTCCCTGTAAGATCTTTGTCGCTCTACATGTCTCCCATCTTCTTTTACCAAACTTTTTATTCATCTGGCAAATTCCCACTTTTCTATGACCTTGATTTCTCGGACAACCCATGGTCGATTGGTGTTTCACCTGCTGTCCTAAAATTGCCTAAACTTAAATTTTTGTAGATTCTTCTCTACCAAAGCCAGTTATTTCTCGGGGATTTTTCTCTACCATCCAAAACAAGTTTAAGTTATTTATTGACAAATCACCTGTTATATAGTGCTTCACCACAGTAAAATTTTATAATCACCTGAAATCGAATTTTGAGCACAGTGACATATTGTCCTCTTCCAAAACCAGTTACATAATTTCTCAGCTATCAAGACACTTTAGGTGAAACTAAAAACTTAAACAAACACAAGTTGATAAATGCACTATCAAAGTTTTCTCCCTAGCTTCCTGCCTTCTAAGTTCTAACTCAATGGATGGCTGATGCAAAACAAGATGAAGGTTTAATACAGTGCCGACTCCAGAAACTAGACTGATGATATAGGCCGAAAGAGAATCATAAAGTATGGTCAATATCATAGGAAGCAAGAAAAGTTCAGAGCCGAGAAAAACAATCCTAAGTTAGGAATAACATGGACCTAAGGCCAAGTAGCAAGATCGGGTGGGTTGGCAGCAAGTAAACAGTTTGTTCAGACCCAATATCTTACAAGTTAAATGGAATTATGCATGTCTATAGTTGCTAGAAATGTCAAAGGTGTACCTACACACTCTGCAATGAGGGCTTAAAAAATAGAAACTATAGATTTTAAATTACTAAACTTGATTTGGGTATCTCTGCATGAAAACAATCGTTATAAATTCTTAATAAACAATCCAAACTCAGATAAACAACAATCTCTCTGTACATGTGCCTGCTCCACGCTCTTTACTACAAAAGACAAGTTAAGGTCATACCTGAAGAGCAGACTTTGTAGAGAGCACAAGCAATCACATAAATACCACAGATAAAAGCAAACTATGTTATATATCTCTATTAAATAGCTTCTAAAACTTAAGATGGGCTTTATTAAAAGCCGGATAGAGCGAATAGGGAGAGACAACACCCAAGAAATGCAACCAAGGTTCATAGTATCAGTATCAGCGATTTTGGATCGGAATTTCAGAGTTATTGGTTCCAGAAAGCCATTAATAAATTATTCTAACTAGAAAAAAAAATTATATCAGTAGGAAGAACCGTATGTTGATATCAGTAGGAAGAACCGTATGTTTTATTATTGTTAGTTTTTGTTAGTATTGAAAGGAATAAATAACATTTAACATTACAGAATTTTTCACCTGTATTAGATATTGTTGTTTATTTTACTTGCTTTTAGACAAAATACTCACACAACAGAGATCTAAACGGATAATATGAAGATGCAAGGACGTTGTTAGCTTATAGTATAAATTCAACAATCGGTAATGGTTACATTGTCGATAAGGAATTTTATGATTTTTAATGGTTACGTTGTACCAGTAAGGAATTTTATGATTTTTCACAGTTACATTTTATCGATAAGGAATTTTATCAATTTCTATCTATGGTTACAAAGTCTAGCATTTTGAACTTCGGCACATTTAATCATGTGGCGATATTGTTTTCGATGTAGGGTACACTTTTTCTTTGAACTTTTTATTTGGTAAATGGACTGGTAAAGAGGGACCCAATTTTGTATCAAGCCGGTATAGTTGGGGAGTCGGTATCTCTTCTCTCTTAACTTGTTCTTTGCTTAATTGGCTATGTAAAGAACCCATTTTTGGTATCAGCTAGTATCAGTGGGTGCCAGTATCAGGCTGGACATGCAAAAAGTGATACAAGTATCGGACCGGACATGCCAAAAGCGATACAATACGGCAGAGATACATTCAGTTTCGGCCGATAGTGTGGACCTTGGATGCAACAGAATACTCTACCCCCCTGAGGTAATAAAAAACTGACGGATTATTATAATCATTCTAACATCTATAGTGAACTATTAGCATATGTTGTCTCTTCAAGGATGGAGGCGAACCATAAAAAAGAAAAAACTCATGGTGGGCATGCAAATGGTGATTCAAACAATTCATCATGTCTTCATATTCTAATACATGTGGAAATTAAAAATCATGTGGTTCAGAAATTCCCAGCGTCAAGTGGTCCTTCATTTGTCTTGTTCCTTGAAGACCCTTAAAATGGGATATAAATCTCCAAAACAAATTATATGAATGTCGAGATCGTGATGACGGTGTAGATCGCCATTTGGATGGCCCACTGACTTTTTGGGGTTAAAGGAAGACGGCTGTGTTGTGTGTGTTTATATGTGTGTGTATTACCCTACTTTAATTATATTGCTACACTAAATGAAAATATCACACCTAAAGAACAGGAAAACATGAACAGAAAACAGAGGAACTAACTTGTATCTCTCTAGGAAATGTAGCACTGAACAGCATAGTCTGCCTCAGACCTCGTTGTGGCATGTCCATTTGCTCAACAATTTTCCGAATTTGAGGCTCGAAACCCATATCCAGCATTCTATCTGCCTCATCAAGGGCCAGATATCTAATCATCTGTAGTGAAACCCGGGCCCTCTCCAGCAAATCTACCAGACGTCCAGGAGTTGCAACAAGGATGTCAACCCCCCTTTCCAGCTCTCGCAACTGCCAAAAATTGAACATATATCCTTTAGTCAGTCGCAAGTGAAATCCATGCATATATTAGTAGAAAGAACAAAGTAAAAGCACATCGGGTCCAACCAAAAATTAATAGCTAGAGCAGGAAATAGGCATAAGAAGACAACTGAGGCACAGCACATATAGATAAATTTTGAAGCTATTTCCGCCTAGCAACTATTAGCAGGAAGCGTTTATTCCTAGATATGCAGAAGAAATTGCTGAGATGTGATCTCCTTAAGCTTCCTCGTGCTCTTGCCGGTTCCCATCCCACTTCCTCTCCCTAAAGAGCCTTCCTGAGACTTTATCCTAGCCACTTCAATACCAAGGAAGTAACTTAAAGTTCCAAGTCTTTTTCTTTCTTGAAATATATTTTACAATAAATTCTTCAAGTATTCAATCCTATGATGTCGCTCTAGTGAGAATGACATCGTCAATTTGTACAGATTGGATACTAGAGAGATGGCTAGTAGGAAAGTAACCTTCCCAAAAAGAGAAGTCTGCATAGTCCATAACATAGGTTTGAGTATATCATGTGGTAACTAATGAGGCTTTAAATTGTTCAATAGAACTTCATTTGCACAAAACTTATACATAAGACCCCTCAATTGTTAAAAGACAAATGTTCTAAGAACCAAACCAGCCATCAAACCATACAAGGCAATGGTTCTACCGGGATCAAACTAGTGGTTAAACCGGGCTTCAAAATATAGACGTAAACTACAAATTTCACCAAAAAAATATTGTTTGTCCCTATGAACATTTAGATTTTTCACAAAAAATGATGCAAAAGTATTGCCACACAATGCATGCAAACAAGCAACCTGCTAAATCTTTTAGAGCAGTATTTTTTTAAGAAACAAAATAATGCTTAACAACTTAGATCTAGATTGAGATAAGGGTTGGGTCGCCAAAATGGAGACAATGGCGGGAGCGATCTCGTCCTTGCTGAAGTAAGGGGTATTTTGTTTGTTTGTTTAGATATTGGGAGCAAATGAGGAAGGAGAGCTGTCATTGGAAAATGGATATGGAAATTGTGATAAGTAGGTAAAGAGCAAAAATATGTGACAGTAGTTTGTAATTTATAGGGCCTTCGCATATCAGACCCTTAGATTATACCTATTTCAACATAAGCCCTAGTTACAAATCAATAAATCATCCATATGTATGCATGTGTATATGTGAGTGTGCAAAGGCATTTACGCACACGCACACATATATGTAATAGGAGTCTTGAATTCCGCCCCCCCCCCCCCCTTTTTGTTTCATGATATGGGTACAAGTAGTAATGACTATAATTTTAACTCTGGGTCACCAGTAGAAATTGGACCTTTGGTCAACTAATTTGTCACCACTCTCTCAAAAAATAGAAATCATTTGCTATTAATGATTACAGTTTACAACCCTATATTAACAATCATTGATGATTATAAGTTATATTTACAAATTTAAATATTATCAATAAGATTCGTATCCTAGATTATTTGAATATGTCTGTATCCAAAATATTGTCCATGTCCTTATTCATGCAACAATATTCGTATCACGAACATGTACGATGAAGGTACGATTTTGATATACATCATGAAGAACCACAAACAATGTATTCACATTAATATCCAACTAGAAGTAGCGTGCGTGCGTTACACGTCTTTTGTCTGTGTTTTTTCACTTTTTAAATGTATATACTTGCATGACAACCCATTTTGAAATAGTATAAAAATAATTAAATTTATTTTTGAGATGGTTAAAATTTATTGTAGTTGGAATTGTGTAATTATTGTTGGTTAGCAATTATGTTAGCGGGGGAGGTGTGCAATTTACATGTTTTACCCCTAGTTTATATATATATATATATATATATATATATATATATATATATATAAAGTTGGAGAAGGACACTTTTGGAACAAAACATGAAAGTTCCACGGTGAAGTCTAGAAGTTTCCTATTATATATAAGAAGATATTGCTAAATGTTTGATGAGGCTATATGCAACATTTGTCGACAAGAGAACGAATTCTACCAGTCTTGTCAGTCATATAAGGTGCAAAATTCCCAGGAGTGATCTTAAGACCTAGATGATTAGACTATAAGAAAATAGCTGGTGAAGACAAGGCTAGCCATCTTGTGACCTATCATGACACAAAAGCCCTAATACAAGCAACTCCAGAAACAAAATTGTCAATATACAGAAATCAAGTTAGAAACATACTCTTAGATTCTTCCCCAAGGCCAAGGGTAAAACACCAACCTTGCTAATTGACACCATACCTAGGGCCAGAAGGCAAATTCCTTTCATAACTGTCTTAAGGAGCAAGTGCGGAAATTCTAGGATAATTATGGCAAATCACATACAAAAAACATGTTTGAAACATACAATCAGCATTAGGTTCTTTACCAATGTCAATGGTTTACACACAACCCTTGCTTATTCCAAGTGATACCATAACCCAAAACGTAAAAGCTAACCGACACCATAACCCAATAAATATGAAAATTAATAAGAAGATATCATCTTTTATGGATCAGGATGTTGAGCAATAAACAAACAAAATTCTAACATTTACGTACCTAGAAGCAGTGGAAGACCACTTTCTGTAGCAACAACATAAAAATACCTAATATATTATATTCATAATCATATTAAATATTTTCAAAAATATCAATGAAAATCACATAATCTTTTATTTGAAGTTTTCCTGCATTTTTGTCAGCTTTATTATCGTATCAGCTTTCCATCCAAAGGACCAAAACTCATGGCATGGTGAAAGCTAACCAAGTATTCGAGCAAAATAAAGTTATCCGACGCGATCAAGTAGAAAAGGTTCGAATTGTCAAGTAAACTAATTAATCATTTAAAGCACAGAGGTACTAGTCATCTTTTAATGGGACGATTCATAGAAACAAATGTTTTCATCGGTAACCCCCCACCCCAAAACACACTCCAAATAATAAATAAATAAAAATGGTAGAAAATGAATATGCAGAGACATAGTAGTATATAGTATGTAGTGCCAGGAGATGAATCCGGGCGATACTGAATAAAGACCATCCCTTAGCAGACTATAAAGACAATGAAATGACACCCAAGTAAATAGAGCAGATTAAACAAAACTAAATTGTACATATATTCTGAAGTTTCCAAAATTTATCTAAAAACCTACAAAGAAATTGCACATGGTATGGAACATGTTGTAAATACGCAGCATATATTAAGCATCTAACCTGCTACATGAACAACAGGAATAAAATATAGTAGTTTATTCAAATTACAAGTGAACGAAAACATACCAGTTATACAATAAACATTATTAGAATTAATCAGCATTCAAAAGAAAAACATCTAAATGAATGCAAATGCCACAGAGATCATGATCGACAAATAGGTCTTTCCCTGTCAAAATGGGGTTAGCTATGTAGCACAACTCCAAGTTCAACAAAAATACAGAACAAATTTCACATCTGTCTATCAAATCACAATCAGTACCAAATTCTCGTCAAGGAAATTAGGGTAAGCCATTGTATAGATCTAGAACCAATTGGCTGGGTAGCAAAATCTACATTACTGGTCATGCATGCCACACAATAAACGCAAAAATTAAAAAAGAAAAAACAAAGAACAAAAAACAACCTGTTGATTAATTGGAGCACCTCCATAAGCAACAACAACTCTCACTCCGGTCTGATATGCAAACTTTCTAGCCTCCTCATGTATCTGCACCAAATACCAGAAGAACGTGAAGAGCAAAACTAAGACAGAGAACCAAAGCTAGCATGTTGCGGCGTCAACTCACTTGGACAGAAAGCTCTCTAGTAGGTGACAGAATAAGGGCAAGAGGGTATACGGTCCGGGCACCCCTCGGTCTCTGTGCAACTGGCCCATTCATGATTCCACTTATTATTGGAAAGCAGAAGGCCGCTGTCTTGCCTGACCCCGTCTGCGCACAGGCCATCAGATCACGGCCAGCAAGGGAGATCGGAATTGTGTGTCGTTGTACTGGCGTAGGCTTCACATACTTGCACCGTCTAATATTCTCGTTGAGAGCCTCCCCTAAATCAATCTCCGCAAACGAGTTCACAGGGGGAGGCACATTGTCGCCAGTGGCGTCGACTTGGATATTCTCATAGGCATCAAAGTTGATCCCGGTGTTTTCTTGCTCAAAAGCCGGGTCGGCAGTGATGGCATCATTGTCGTTGGCAAAAGGGTTCACTTCACGGTCTCTCCCGCGATCCCACCCACCAGTCCGATTGTTCCATCCACCGCCACCGCCACGGCCACCACCAAATCCAGTGTGGCCACCACCAGTGCTGCTGGGGGGACCACCACCCCACCGGTTCCCCCCAGGAGGACCAGAATATGTTACTGCCCGGGTAGAGTCAGTCTGAGGAGGGGCTGGGGCAGGATCAGAAGATGGAGGTCGGTTTCTGAGGTGAGGAGGTACATAAGAAGAACGTGTGGGACGGGAGTTGGTGGTTGTGCCTGAAGTAGCAGAGCCAGCAGCCTCAGGGCCCTCAGCATTGGTTACGGAATCAGCCCAGGATGTTCGCATAACTATACTTGAATGAAACTGCTTAAACTAATAAAAGTCCTCAGTGTGTAATTTGATAGAAGTTCTGATAACCTGTTCGCAGCAAGAGACGGCGGTAAGAATGACACAAGTTTGCAGAAGAAACCGGAAAAAAGAAAAACATTTATCTCCATATCAAAATTCATCAAACCAAGTTGTTCACAAAATAATGTAAAAAAATTCAAATTTCCATATCCCAACCGAATCTCGGTAGAGAAACCTAAATCACATTCCATCAACAAACCC
Organism: Iris pallida; assembly: GCA_029216955.1. NCBI lineage: Eukaryota > Viridiplantae > Streptophyta > Magnoliopsida > Asparagales > Iridaceae > Iris > Iris pallida. Next base: position 15,078 of record JANAVB010013830.1, read on the forward strand.
TTACAGAGAACTGAAATCATAAGGAACACAAACATCAAACTAACAGATAAACTAGCAAAGAAAAAATAAATTGCTTGAAATAACTAATCTTTGACGCCTTTGGCACGAAAAATGGGGAAACTTCGCAAAATAGATAGTCCCAAAAGCAAAGAAATACACATTCTTTCCGAAAGGTTAGTCCCAAAAAACAGAAAGAGACAAAAGCATAAGAAATCAAAACTGTGTACAATAGAAGACAACACCAATTTGATGTCCTATTCCAGAAGAGAAAAAACAATCATCTCCGTATCAAAATTCATCAAAACCAAAATTTTCACAAAAATCGACATAAAATTCAGAATTTTCCAAACTAAAATCCGATTCCACCAACAGATCCCTACACATACAATTGGAACCCTAACACAAACATCAACTACGAGACCAATAAAAAAACAAGTTTATGCATCAAAAATAGGAAAAAGATGGCAAATTCACAAAATCTACAGGTAGAAAAATCTTCTCCAGTGAATCAAACTCTTCAGATTATAACGTTAGCCAACTTCCAGAAGAAAATCGATCATCTGCATATCAAAATTCATCAAAATCAAAAAGTTTCCGCAAAGTTGAGTTCAGAGAGCGTAAAAGATTCCAAATTTCCATCTCCGGACCGAATCTCAGTGCCGAAACCTAAATCGAGTGCCATCAACGAACCATTACAGTTCCAAATTGAAACACTAACTCAAACATAGACCGAGTCAAAAAAATCGAAACCTTCAAGTCTTCTTAACAAATACTATGGAAATTTCACGAAAATCTACAACACAACTTTCTTCAGCGAATCAAAGACACGTTCTTTCCGAAAGCAGAAACCGCCAAAAAAAAAAAACCTAACAAAAGCAATCAAAACCATGGGGGAGGGATCGGAAACACAAAAATAACACGCGTTAAGAACTCAAATTATGATAATTTAGGGATCTGGGAGGAGAAAGAGACTTACAAAGGATGCCTAAAACTTTGAGAGCGAACGAAACCCTAACCCTAATTTTTCGAGAAGTTGGGAGAAAGTAGAAGACTTTGACGCGACTCTATATTTCTTCCTTTTATTTTTCTTTTCTTCTCTGATCCCTATTTCTACTCGAATTCGAATTAATTAATATAATAAAGATGAGGATAAATAAAATAAAATAGGTATTAAGGAAAAGAAATATGGATTTGTTCGCGAAAAAACTAAAATAACAATATCTAAATGTATACGTGGCAAATAGGGATTTTGTTGGCGACGAGACTTCCTCCAACTATTGGGGATTTTGATCAGAAAAATGTGGATGTCCGTACAAGCTTGGGGCTTACGTCATCCAATAAGTAATGGATGGTGGGATTGCAGAAATATAGGAATGATTAAAAGGGACCATTAGATTTGTGTGGTTCAAAAGTATGATCCAATTTTTGAAAGAACAAAAAAAAAATCAGGTTTAGAAGTTAATAAAACTGATATTTGAATTGACAACAAATTAGTGTAAATTAACTTAATTTTGACTTTAAATTCAATTTACAATGGGTTTGATCTATTTTTTTATACCATATAATCTTGAAGAAATATTAGGTAGACTATTACAGTTTTATTTGTGTTATGACTACTATAATTGTGATACTTTTAACTAAGGTTATGATTTCAGAACCCTAGAAGTTCTAAAACAAAAAATTGGTGTCACAGGACTGTCAAGGTTATGATCATCCTTTCTCGTACTCAAAACGAGTTAGTAGATCTCTAAACCTCCAAATCCTAAAAATGGTGTTCAAAACCATGGTGTAAAAAAAATAAATGTCAACCATACATGAATTGAAATATAAAAAAGAAAAAAAAAACCTAACAATTGATGTGTGTACAATTTTATTTGAAAAAAATAGAAAATATACATTGAACTAAAGATGAATAAGAAAATGAAGATTTATCTTATCATCTTTGATTATGGTTGCAAGAGGAAAAGGGAGAGTAAATTTTAGGCGAGGAAGAGCAAGATGAAGAAAGAAGAGGCTTTTGGGTGTTTTAAAATGATACCCCCGACGAATGATGTGCGATCCCCTAACATTTTTATAACTTAAGAGCGATGTTCCCTATCATATGATATTTTAAATCACTTTTAGGTATTGTTTGCGAAGAGGAAAAAATAAGAGAAAAATTAAAAGTAGTGGTGTTTGGGAAGAGGGAGAAAAATTTGAGAGGATAATTCATATGGGCCACATCAAAAAAATTTCCTCCCAAAGGTGAGAGAAAAAATGGAGAGAGTTGAGAGGACTGTGAAAGAAATTACCTAACTACCTTTCAATAAAGTAAGTATTAATTATAATTTGAAAAAAATAATGACTAAATGGTAAATATATCTTTCTCCATAAATAAACAATATATTATTTTTAAAAAAATTATTTCATACATTTTGGTTATCCAAACAAGTGAAGAAAAAATTAATTTTACCTTCATTTTACTCTTCTCCACTTTTCTTCCCCTATTCAAAAGAGTTCCCGACGAATGATCTGCTATCCCCTAACATTTTTTATAACTTAAGAGTGATGTCCCCTATCATATGATCTTTCTATCACTTTTAGTGGTGCCCTTAGTAAATTTCTATCTTTTATATTTTTTTAATAGGTTGTTATCTATACTATTACAAAGATGCTTACAAAAATATTCATCTGACATGCATATGTATATCCTCCACTCGGTCGCATGCATCTCTCTTAACCACTAGGCTAGAGGTCATCTGCATATCTATATATATATATATAGAGGTTGCCGCGGTTGTTTATCGGGCGTGACCGCTGGCCCCGGTCGGCCAGCCATAGGCCC
>JANAVB010013831.1:0-19466 GCA_029216955.1 Iris pallida
GGGGCGGAGGACCAGGCGGCCGCAACGGCTGTTACGTTGGCGGGAGCGGTGGCGGCAGTAGACCGGGCAGCAGCGGCGGGCGGGGGACCGACAGCCTGGGGGGGTCGGGCGAACCCTCTCTAGGCGGCGGGACAGTGAGAGGAGGGGGGAGCCGACGACCAACACATCGGACATGTTAAACGCTCCGACGTTCGAATTCGGGTCCGGTTCTGGGATCCAGGATGGCCGAGGCAACGACGAAGGCTGGACTACGGTAGCGAGACGCCGCCCGGGAGGGAGAAGAGGGGTCCTGACGTAGACCACGGGTCGGACGGGCTCTGGTCGGAACACTAGTAGGCCGTCAAACGCCAAGGAGGCTCTCGGCAGCCGAGGGGTGGATCGGGAAGCACAGAGACAGGATGGCGGCCCAAGGTGACAGCGACAGAAAAATGAAAAGGTATTGTTGGGGCGGTAGGAAGACAGACTCCGGCGCCCTCCTGTGCCGCACCCCGTATGTTCACCGATGCCACAAGACCCAAATCTTGGAAGGACGTTTGCATGCCGGTGGGGCCCAAGAGCCCCGTCGATGGAGTATGTGCCACCGATGAAGGTGGGAGGTGGCCTCGGACACTCTTTCCCGCAGATGAGATTGCTGAGGTAATGACATTCTGGAAGAACACGCTGGTGGTGTATGTGCTGGACAGCAAGCCATTCTATGGACAGATCCGGGGGTATGCAGAGCGTGTATGGCGCCCCAAGGGGAGCATGGAGATATTCTCCAGAGAGAATGGTTTCTACTTTGTGAAGTTCGGTATGACGGAGGATGTGACCATGATTATACAAGGAGGGCCCTGGTCCTTTGATGTGAGATTTATCATTCTGAAGTAATGGACTCCTGAGCTAAGATGTGAGAAGGAGGTTCTGAATGGGATACCTGTATTTGCTTCCCTGAGTTCCCAGTGAAATACTGGAGCATCCCTCTGCTCATGAGATTGGCCAGTCTGGTTGGCAAGCCGATCAAGGCGGATGAGGCTACGGCTTTTCGCACTAGATGATGTACGCTAGGATATTTGTGGAGATAAAGGCTTGGATAGAGCTCCCGAGACTCCTTGAGTACCAAGTGGCGTCCGGAGAGGTCCTAACACATGCAGTTGAGTATGATTGGGTTCCCCCAATGTGTTCCCTTTGTGAGTGTTTTGGTCACTTACCTAGTGCCTGCACGAACGGAGGAAAGGAGACAGCTAGGACCCCGGGGGCACGGATGGAGGTGGAGGATTCGGAGATGGGATCCAGCCCCAACACCGCAGTGGCGACGGTAGGCAGGCCAGCGGAGGAGGATACTGATGGAGGTAGCCAGCAGGCCGGAGTCGGACACCTTGTCGAGACGGAAGAATTCGCAGGGTGCGATGGTTAAGTTCACACCCCAGAGGAGCATGGTGACCAGGGGTATGACGACCCTAGTTAGCGGACAGAACGAGATGGTTGCCTCTTTGGTGGAAAAGGTGTATAGCAGGAAGAGGCATGTCCCGTCCACACGGGATGATGAGCACCCTCCGGGGGGACTCGATGATCAGACCGAGGCCAACCCAGATTGGTTCGTGACGCTATCTAGGATACAGGCACACCTTACCCTGACTTCCGGGATGGTGGAGGATATAGATTTGACAGACGAGACACTTCCCTCGGGTGTTAGTCCAGATGGAGTTCAGGGGGACTCCCACATTAATTAATTAATGTCGGTCCTCTCCTGGAACATTCGTGGAGGGTGTTCCCTTGGAGATGGAAGGAGATTGGTGGAGGCTTGAAGCGTGAGAAATTTGACATCTCGATCCTGCTAGAGACGAAGATTAGGGGGGCGACGATGCTATCTCGCAGGACACCTGCAAACTGGGAGCATATACACAACCTGGACCTATGCAATATGGCTAGGATCTGGGTTAGATGGAACATAGATAGTTGGGAGGGAGAACAGGTCCTGATGACAGAGCAGCTTATTGGCATCTCCTTTGTGAATAAAGGAGGATTCCACTTCATACATGGTGCGGTCTATGGACACAACGACAGGAGGCTCCGTGAGACCTTGTGGGGAGACATTGCTCGAGTAGGACGTATGGCGGAGCAGCTGCATCTACCTCTGCTTCTTATGGGGGACTTCAACGCAATGCTACATCGACATGAGAATGTGGGAGGGGGGCGCCCGATGTCTGACCAGATCCTGTACGACTTTCAAAGGTGTCTCCTCCAATCCGGAGTGAGGGGACTGGAGAGGGCGGGACACATCTGGACCTGGCACAATAAGGCGGTCTGCAACAGAATCGCCTGTCAGCTTGACCGAGCTTTGGGCAATAGTGAATGGTTTTGCTGCTTTCCGAACTCCGTGGCTGAGGGGCTTGTTGCTGGTACCAGTGATCACTCTCCTACCCGGTTAGGCTTCTCTGAGAGGCCCACTTGGAAAGCTCGTCCGTTTCGGTACAACAATAGTTGGTACCTCTCTGCTGGTTATGAGGAGGTGGTTAGGGGGGGGGGGGTTGCAACACACTCAGGAGGGCACGACTCAGTTTCGCATGGTACAGAAACTCAAACGGTCGAAGAGAGCCATTCGGGACTGGGTTAAGACGCTGCCACGGTCTTCCCTAGAGGATAAGGAGGCTTCTCTTCGGGAGGTTCAGGAAGCCTTGCAGGCAAACATGATGAGCGGTGAGTTGGCGGCCAGGGAGAAGGTCCTGATTGCGGAGGTCAATATCCTGAGGTTTCAGCAGGAGATCAGCGCGGCCCAACGGGCCAAGTGTTCCTGGCTCAAGGATGGAGACTGATGCAGCAGGTTCTTCTACGATGTGATCCGTACCAGACAGCATAGGAACAACATCCCCAGGCTCTTAATACCGAGGGCAGGCTTGTTGGTGATCCAGTGGAGATTCAGGAGGAGGCAGTTAGGTACTACTCAGAGTTATATCATCAATCAGACTAGTCCACCACGTTCCCAGATCTAGTCACAAAGAGGCTGGTGACACCATATGGGAACAGCCTGCTGCGGCTCTGGTGTGTATGGAGGAGGTGGAGGCTATTGTGATGAAGGCGGATACCACCAAGGCCTCCGGGCCTGATGGCTTCTCTAGCGGGTTCTATAAACGGCACTGAGGCTTGCTTAAGCACCCAGTCCTGGAGGCGGTGCAGGAGTTCTAAACTGAGAAAAAGTTGCTGAAGGAGCTTAACCACACCTTTCTGACCCTGATTCCAAAGAAGGAGGGCGCGACATCCCTCGCCGACTTTAGACCTATTACGTGCTGTAACTATCTTTATAAGATAATTACACACCTTATGTGCCGGCGCATGGAGGGATTATGCAGGGTCTGGTCTCACTTAATCAGGCGGCATTCATCAAGGGTAGATCCATTGCAGAGCACAGCTTGCTGGCCCATGAGATGGTGAGAGAATTCAACAAACCAGGGGGGATGAAGGCCTGTGTGAAGCTTGACCTGAGGAAAGCTTATGACACGGTCAACAGAGACTTCCTTTGCCACCTTATGCGAGCCATGGGCTTTGACGAGGTGTAGGTGGCAAGGGTGAGGGAGTGCATCTGCTTCCCTACCTTCTCGGTCCTTATCCAGGGTACTCCATATGGATTCTTCCGGAGCAACAGGGGCCTTCGGCAGGGAGATCCTCTCTCTCCGTTCCTATTCATGCTCGTGATAGAGTATTTCACTTGCTTGATGGATTTGGCTATGCATAGTAGGAAGATTGTTCCTCTCTTCAGGCTGGTCAAGCCAGTGGTGTCCCACCTGATCTATACTGACGACCTTTGGTGCTCCTACATCCATCTATGCAGGGGATGTGTGCGGTGTCAGAGATTATGGAGGAGTTTGGGCAGTTGTCTGGGCTTCAGCTGAATAAGGAGAAGAGCAGGGTTTATTTGAGCTCTCGGTGCTCCCTCAAGGAGGAAAGGGCCCTTGCTCTGGGAGTGGAGAAAGGTGACCTTCCGGTAAAGTACCTGGGGGTACCGCTTCCGGTCAATTATGCTAGAGATCTGGATTGCCACAGCCTGGTGGAATTTGCACAAAGGAGGGTGGAAGGTTGGCAGGCAGTTGGGCTCTCTTTTGGTGGTCGTATTGAGCTGGCGAGGTCTGTCATTTCTGGCATTGCTATGTTCTGGTTGTAGTCGATTAAGATTCCGGTGGCCACCATCCGGAAGGTGGAGAGCTTATGTGCAAATTTCATCTGGCGAGGGGGAATGCATGCGATCTCCTAGGAGCAACTCTGCCGCCCTCGGGAGGAAGGGGGTGGGGTTGAGGCCACTGCTTTCGGTCAGGGAGGCCTCGGGGGTGAAGATTGCTTGGTAGTTCATCAAAGGCGGATCTCTTTGGGCAGAGTGGATAGCTAACAGATATTTGAGGCGGAGGAATTTCTGCGCCTGTCAGATGATAATAAATTTTTGGTATCATTTAAGGCTATTCTTCGGTGCAGACCGGTTCTTCAGTCTGCTATCTGTCGGATCATGAAGGACGGGCCGAACACTGATCTATGGCTCGATCCGTGGATGGGCAATAGGTCCCTTTTGGAGTCCTTAGGTTACCAGATGGGCAGAGAGGCGGGCAGAGGGCTGAAATGCAATTTTATCATCAGAGATGGGACTTGGAGACCTGAGGATTACCAGTACACGGCGCATTTTGGAGAGGAGATCCGACAGGTCACTATTGATACTAGCCAGCCTATTGATTCCTGGAGATGGGACCCACCAGATGTTGATGGAGGGACAGAGGTATTCCGCTTCAAAAGCTGTTACAATCTGGTTAGGACCTCTCAGGATAGGATTGCGGAGTACGACTTTATCTGGGGAAAGGAGATTGCTCGCAAAATGCAGTTATGTTCCTACAAGCTGTTATTAGGCAGGCTGCTGACGAAGGACAAACTACTCAGGTTTGGGGTGCAGATCCCTGACCCGAAGTGTGTATTGTGTGGAGTGGAGGACGAATCCATGGGTCACCTATTCTTTGAGTGTCCTATGGCTTGGTATATTTGGTCAGAGCAGTGTAGGAGGTCGCTGGAGGAGGTGGCAGTGCTAGATACATCCGGGGGATCCTCACCTGGATCAGGGAACGCCGAGGCATGGAGCATGGTCGGGCCAAGTCAGCCAGAGTTCGCCTTGCAGCGTCGGTTTGGCACGTTTGGAGGAAACGTAACAGGCATATCTTTGAGGGGTTGATAACCCCTCCTGTAGGAATTCTACATAATTTAGAATTCGATGTAATTGTAATGGCCCCTTAAACGGGGTGTGAGAGATGTGAGAGCTGTGTACTGTATTACTTATTACTGAGATGTTCATGGAATAAAATTTATCCTTTTTCCAAAATATATATATACACTAGTCTACATGTACGCACTTTGCACATATTCTATTAGAATATATAAGGTCATCTGTCGTCTTTTCTAGATGACTATTCATGTGTGTGTGCATTATTTTTACAATGCCAAGAGATTTGATGTACGACTTTTGTTCTTTTTTAATTTTCTATTGAGAATAATAACATTTGAAAAATGGTAGGACATAAAAATTTATTACCATTGGGACAATAAGAGTTGTACGAAAAAAGAAAACTTCATAGCATGCAAATATTATTGCTTTGACTTTTAAACATAAATGACATGCAAGTTGACGTAATAACATCATGTTTATAAAATACTCAAGGGTACTTCAGGAATTTAAAAGTTTTACCACAAGTTTTTGTATTATAAAAAGTTACAGGGTAGATCAATTGCTTACGGAGAGAAAAAAAATTCGGTCGAAATATACTTTCTCTTCTGAATTTTTCTCTCTTTAAAAATTTAAATCTCTCCTTTTAAACAATCACCATATCTCTATCTTAAAAAATAAGGCTTATCTATTTATTATTTTTAAACAAAGAGATATTAATTTATTTTTAAAAATAGAGATATAAATTATGTCATTTTTAAAATAGAGATAGATTTTTTAAAAACAATCTATCTTTAGAAATAAATATACATTTAAAAATTTATTTTAAATTTTAATTTTAATGTTAATCTTAATATTAATGTTGATATTAATTTTTATTTTTATTTTTAACATTAATTTTAGTTTTAATGTTAAAGTTAATCTTAGTGTTAATGTTGATGTTAATGTTAATGTTAAACTTGATCTTAAATTTAAATTTAAATTTATATTTAAATTTTATTTTTAATTTTAATATAAGATTTTTAATGTTAATGTTAATGTTAAAATTAACATTAATGTTAAAATTAAAATTAATATCAACAATAATATTAACACCAAAAAATTAACATTTGAAAAAAATATTAAAATTAAGATTAAGATTAAGATTAATATTAAAATTAAAGGGATATTTAGAATTTGGGTCTCAAATAAGTTTCGAAATTAGTGTTTAGGTCTCCATATTATACATAATTAGTGTTTGAGTCTCAAAAGTGTCACAAAAAATAATTAGTGACACTTTTGGTACACTTTTGACCAAATACTAATTATGTATAATGTGGAGACCTAATACTAATTTTGAAGCTTATTTGAGACCCAAAATCTAAATATCCCTAAAATTAAAATTTTAAATATAACTTTTAAAGGTATATTTAAAAAAAATTCCTCTCTATTTTAAAAATATAAAATTAACTTATCTATCTCTATTTTTTTAACATAGATAAATAAATCTCTCATTATTTAATAACTTAATAGACTTATCTTTAAGATAGAGATAAGTTTGTTTTCAAAAGAGAGATTTAATTTTTTTAAGGGAAAGAGATTAGAAGAGAACCATAGGTGTATTTTCTCATCCGGTAAATTTGTCCCGTAAGTTGTTCCCGTAGGAGAAGCTTCTCCTACGGGAACAACTTACGGGACAAATTTATGGGATGAAAAAATACACTTATAGTTCTCTTCTAAATCTCTCTCTTTAAAAAAATTAAATCTCTCCTTTAAAAAGCATACATATCTCTATCTTAAAGATAAGTCTATTTATTATTTAAATAGTGAGAAATTTATTTATTAAATTAGAAAAATAGAGATAGATAAGTTAATTTTATCTATTTTTAAAATAGAGATGGATTTAAAAAAAATCTATCTTTAAAAATAAATATACCTTTAAAAATTATATTTACAAATATTAATTTTATTGTTAATCTTAATTTTAATGTTCATTTTAATATTATTTCTTATGTTAATTTTTCGGTTAATGTTATTGTTGATATTAATTTTAAATTAATGTTAATTTAGTTGATAATTTTAATCTTAATTTTAATTTGAAGATTAATTTTAGTTCTAACATTAAAATTAAAAATTAATATGAAAATTAAAATTAACATTAAAATTAATGTTAATAATATCATTAAAATTAATTTTAACATTAACATTAACATCAACATTAAAAATTTAATAGTAAAATAAAGTAAAGATAAGATTAAGATTTACATTTAGATTTAGATTTAGATTAAGATTAAGATTAAGATTAAGATTAAATTTAACATTACCATTAACATTCACTTTAACATTAAAATTAAAATTAAAATTTATGTTAAAATTAAAATTAAAAATTAAAAATAAAACTAATAGCAATATTAAAGGTATATTTGTTTGTAAAGATAGATTGTTTTTTAAAATATCTATCTCTACTTTAAAAGAATAAACGAAATAATTTATCTATCTCTATTTTTAAAATAAATCAATCTTCCTTGTTTAAAAATAAATAGACTTCTCTTTGTTTAAAAATAAATAGATAGATAAGTCTTATTTTTTTAAGATAGAGATATGTTTGTTTTTGAAAGGAGAGATTTAAATTTTAAAGAGAAACATATACGTAAGAAACCGGATATTTTTGGGTTTTCTTTTCTCTTCAAAAAAATTGGTCTATCCCGTAAAGCTTTCTCGTATAAGAAGGGGGATATATATATAAAAGACTTATCCAGAAAGCATTTACTATCAGATTTTTGGAGAATGAGAGACAAGTGCTTCCTCTAGTATTGGGTAAAGGAGATGGGGTGACTAGGTCATAAGGGGAAGGTGCTCCTACTACAAGATGAGCATGAAAACCCTAGTGATGAAGGATGGACCCTAGTGCAAGTTCTTCACAAAAAGCCTTCTATGCAAAATACTAGTCAAGATTCTTCGTATGGCCAAAGAAAGAAGGCCAGACCTGATGAAGATGAGGGACAATAGGAGGTGATGTCTTCCACGCAACAGAGGTAATAAGAGGAAGAACTTCTATGTAGAGGTCATCTGCCCAAGTATTTGCCTCCACTAAACCCATATCAGGGTATTCCTTATGGCTGTTTGGTTTTGCGGAAAGGGAAGGAAAGGGAAACAAATGAAAGAGAAAGTTGGGTTGTTATGTTTGGTTAGGAAAGATTGAAAAGGAAAAAATAAAAAAAATTGAAAAAGAAAATTGGGTTGTTATCTGTGGGCTGGAGCCCACCCCAGCCCCTCACTTAGGTCCACCCTTGGATAAACACTGAGCAAGATATTGTTGGGTTTTTGGTTTTTTCCTTTAGAAAGTTTTAGTCCCACATCGAAAAAAACAAATGGTTTGTATCTCTATATATTAGCTTGGCTATTATTGGAGATGCACATGTGGTGTGGAGGTGCACATGGGTTTGCCATGTGGGGTTATTTTCTAAATGGAAAAAAGGCTAAAATCTACAATTAAAGCATTAATGTTTTTTGCTCTTGGAAAATTTATTTTCATAGGAGCTAAGCCCCGTAGGGGCTTAGCGACTCGGACTCGGGCTCGGGCTCGGGCTTGGGCTCGGGCTCGGACTCGGGCTCGGGCTCGGACTCGGACTCGGGCTCGGGCTCGGGCTCGGGCTCATGAGGCGTAAAGGGGCTGTGTGCGTAAAGTGCAAATTACGCTGGTTACGTGAGTGGCACAACTTGCAGCAGAACGTGTCTTCACATGTTCTGAGCGGTTGCTCCATGTTCGGGGTGGTTACTACCACGTCCCTAACATTGTGCTAACCGGGCAGTTGTTGCTGGGGCTTATATAAGGCCTCCTCCTTCTCTCTCAGAGGTTAGAACTAATGCATAGGTAGTAGGCAGAAAGTTTACAACTGCTTAGAGGCTGTGAGAGAGGAGAGGAATTGTACCAGCGTTACGTTTTGCACAGGAGTTCAAGTTCATCCGAGGAGTCAAAAGAGCAGAGTGTTCCAAGTTCTCCGACGAACTTGCTGGTTCCTGAAAGCTATTCGTGTGGGGCGAATAAAGCTTTGAGCAACGGTGATCATTCACCCCAGCAGGAGATTATCCACCTTTCGCCTGTCACTTTCTTTGTTGTTCTATCGGGATTCTATTAACGCACCTTCGGTGAAGTGTTTGCGTTGATATTATCAGAATTCTGTTTGTGCACCTTCTGTGAAGGGTAGCACTTGTGGAATCTCTCTTACGTACCTTCTGTGAAGTGTTACGTTCTGTGCACCTTCTGTGAAGTGTAGCACTACTTGAAATTTTCTTACGTACCTTCTGTGAAGTGTTACGTAATAACGATTGTTTATACAATTGTTACGATTTTTCTGTTTTCCATCGAAAAAATTGTGCCCCGGCACTAACAATCTCAAAGCTTTATTGCTAAGATGGAAAACGTTAATGTTTCTCTCTTCAATTCTGACTTTTGCAAGTTAGAAAAATTTGATGGAGAACATTACCAAGTCTGGAAGAGGAAGGTATATCTAACCCTTCAACTCAAAGACGTAGATCACGTGCTTTTGGAGGAAGAACCTACTGTTCCAGATGTTGGGTCTGCTGCCACGATTACCGCGGCTACTAAACTGCAAGCAAAATGGAGAAGGGAAAATAGTATTTGCAGGCTGCTAATCCTGCATGCTATGGAAGATTCCCTTGCAGAATTCTATTCTAAGAAGAATATCGCTAGAGACATATGAGTGTCTCTAGAAAAACTCTACGAAGAAGACAAGAACCGCAGTAAAATATTTGTGGTTGAAAAATATCACAAGTGGTTCTTTGAGGACGAAAAGTCTATGCTGCCGCAGGTGAAGGAGTTCCTGAAACTGCGACAGAAGCTGGAAGACGAGGCGATGCCCCTCCCCGACAAGTTTGTTGTTGGAGGGATTGTCTCAAAGCTCCCTGCTGGGTGGAGCAAGTTCTATGCAAACATGCATAAGAAGAAGTTGGAGATCACCCTTGAAGATCTCCTGCAGGAAATCTATGTTGAGGACCAGATGCGGGCTCAACTGAAGGTGGACGCACTGTCCAAGCAATTGGCTAACGCCAATATGGTTCATACCAAGGAACCAAGGGAAAAGCAGGCGGCTTCCCACAGCAAGAAGAAGGACCCTGACAATCTAAAAGTCAAGGGAACTTCTATCAAGAAGAAGAAGCCAAAGTCTCAAATGTCTTGCTTCAAGTGTGGCAAGAAAGGTCACTTTAAGAATGAGTGCAAAGCAAAAACCAAGCAATCGGAGCAAGTAGAACCTAGTAAGGTATCTATGATCACTGATGTTGTTGCTATGATTGCGCAGGTGGTTGATGCGGTAGGAACTGTTGCTGACTGGTGGATAGACACTGGAGCTACCTGCCATGTTTGCTCCAGTAAGGAGTGGTTCACCACCTACACCCCTACATCTGATGTGGTTATGGTGGCGAACCAGGCACAAGCTGAAGTGCTCGGGATCGGGACGGTGGTGTTGAAGCTGACTTCGGGGAAGTCTCTGACGCTTCATGGCGTGAAGCACGTACCTGCTATCGCCAAGAACCTGATCTCAGGAGGCCTACTCTGCAACGCAGGCCTCAGGATGGACATCAATGCTGGCCAGATGGTGATGTCTATCAAGGGAACATATTTCGGGAAAGCTTTTTATACCGAAGGAATGTTCAAGATTCAGCTTGTAAATCAGTTCAATGTGTTAATACAATCACTCATTCTGCTTATACTTATGAGTTGTGGCATAATAGGCTAGGACATGTTCATTCTAAACGAATTAACAGAATAGTCTAGGGCTTATCTCCAAGTGTGGGGGTAAGGTAGAGAAATGTGAAGTTTGTGCTCAAACTAAGATCACAAGGAAACCCTTTCCTCGGGTTAATCGAAGTACGGATCTTCTGGAGTTAGTACACTCAAATATCTGTGACTTCAAACAGTTCTCTACAAAGGCCAGGATAAAATATTTTATAACCTTCATCGATGACTTCTCGAAGTATGCGTTCGTCTTTTTGCTGAAGGCTAAAGACGAAGCATTCGAGAAGTTCAAGGAGTTCAGAGCCGAGACGAAGCGGCAGACTGGACAACAACTCAAAAGAATAAGAAGTGATCGAGGTGGGGAGTACAGGTCTCATGAATTCGCATCGTTCTGCAAAGAACATGGAATTGTCAATGAGACTACGGCTCCGTACTCTTCTCAATCAAACAGAGTAGCAGAGAGGAAGAACAGAACGTTAACAGAAATGATAAACTCAATGTTGTTGACTGCTGGCCTTCCTAAGTGCTACTGGGGTGAAGCTGCATTGACGGCCACTTTTATTCTAAATAGAGTGCCTCATGCAACTTCAGACGTTACTCCTCATGAACTCTGGTTCAAGGTCAGACCTAACTTGAATGTCATTCGTGTGGGGGTGTCTGGCATATGTAAAACTTCAGATCTGAAGATTCAGAAGCTTGGGACAAGGACTACAAAGACAATCTTCTTGGGGTATGCCGAGAAGTGATGCTCGGAGATTTCTTGATATTGAGTCAAATCATATCATTGAATCTCGCGACGCAGAATATTTTGAAGACAAATTTGCTAGGCACAAGAATATTGTTCTTGCGATGTACCGGAGAACAATGAGGGTGCGCAGCAAACTGAAGTCTTCAATGAAGATGTGGTCCAAGAAGATGTTGTTGAACAACGGTTGAACCAGAACTAGCTGAGCCGTCAGCTAAGCGTGTGAGGAGGCCGAAGGACTTCGGAAGTGACTTTGTCACCTATCATGTGGACAGATCCGCTTACCTATGATGAGGCGATGAAGACCAGAGACGCGGTTTTCTGGAAGGAGGCGATTGACAATGAAATTGATTCCATCACCTCAAATAACACTTGGGTTTGGTTGATCTTCCTGAAGGGGCAAAACCCATCAGATGCAAATGGATCTTCAAGAAGAAGATGAAAGCAGACGGAACTATTGACAAGTTCAAGGCTAGGTTGGTAGCCAAGGGGTTTTCTCAAAAGCAGGGGATTGACTATTTTGACACATATGCTCCAGTAGCCCGGATGACCACCATCAGAATGTTGATTGCTCTCGCAGCAATACATAAGATGGTGATACATCAGATGGATGTGAATACGGCTTTCCTAAATGGCGAGCTGACCGAAGAGATTTACATGCAACAGCCAGAGGGATTTGTCGTCAAGGGTCTTGAAGACAAAGTTTGCAAGTTGGTAAAATCTTTGTACGGTCTTAAACAGGCTCCCAAGATGTGGCATGAGAAATTTGACAAGGTTATAAGGTCAAATGGCTACATGGTCAGCGAGACGGACAAGTGTGTTTACACCAAGTTCACTGATGGAAGAGGTGTGATCGTTTGTTTGTACGTGGACGACATGCTCATCCTAGGTACGGATATGAGCTGTGTCACGGAGACAAAGAGGTTCATCTCGAGCAAGTTCAGTATGAAGGACTTGGGGGAAGCTGATGTGATCTTAGGGATCAAGATCATCCGGACAGACACTGGACTAGCGCTGTCTCAGTCTCATTATATTGAAAAAATGATCACTCGTTATGGGTATCAAGATCTTCCAGGGATCGATACGCCGTACAGGTGTGAACTGAAGCTGAAGCCTAATTCAGGGGAAAGCACATCAGCGGAGTATGCAAGCGTAATCGAAAGTTTGATGTATGCTACTACTGCCACAAGGCCTGACATAGCTTTCGCCGTGGGAATGCTGAGTCATTTTACGAGCAACCCAGGTGTTGAACACTGGAAAGCTGTGAAACGGGTTATGAGATATCTCAAGAAAACTCAGACATATGCACTGTACTACAGCGGAGATCCGTAGGTAGTGGAAGGCTTCAGTGATGCCAGCTGTGCTCAGATTTGGAGAGCGAGAGGTCCACAGGTGGATATATTTTCACAATGGGTGGAGCTGCTATATCGTGGAAATCGAAGCAGACTATGCTCTCGCGGTCATCCATGGAATCTGAGTTCTTTGCACTTGATACTGCAGCCGAGGAAGCAGAATGGCTTCGAAAGCTCATGTATGATCTTCCAGTGGTTGGGGCGCAAATACGGCAATACCGATATACTGCGACAACCAGGCGACTGCAGCGGTGGCATCAAATGACCTTTTCAACGGAAAGAAGAGGACTGTGCGGTTAAAGCACAGGGCAGTACACGATCTTATTAAGAGAGGTGTAATTGCAGTGATTGATGTTCGGAGTCAGGAAAATCTGGCGGATCCGTTCACCAAGGGCCTCAAGCGCCAGCTGGTCGATGACTCAGCATGTAAAATGGGCTTAAAGGCATTCTGATATTAGTTATTGTATTCCTACCATAAAGTTTTATGCTATTAGTTCAAAGATTTATCTACTAGGCATCTAGCTTTTGGTTCAAGGGAGGACCATTAACTGGAAGAGTATCAGGAACGGTGGGTACATGTTCTAATGGGCATGGAGAGGTTACGGACCTACAACCACTGTTGTCTACTGTTGTTTTCTGCGGAAAACGGTTCCTGTGGGAAGGTTGGCTTAATTGCCTTAATGAGTTCTCAGGTAGAGTGAATGCCTGGTGTGCTTTACAGGAAGCACGGTAGAGCAACACTACAAGGAGTGAAACTCCATGCTACAGTGGGGTGACTCCACAATGAGGTTCCTATATGTGGGGTGCTGCCTAGGAATAGGATAAAGCCTCGTCTTAGCAGGCAAGTCACAGCGGCGTAGCACCGCAAATAGGCAGTTACCCTAATGCTGTATGTTAAAAATAAAGGGGGATGTAGTCAGCACTACAAAGAGGAGGAGTTCCTCATGTTACAGTGGCACGACACCACGATGAGGTACCCGGTTAGGGATAAAGCCTCGGCCTTGCAAGCCATGTCGTTGCGGCGTAACACCGCAAGGGAGCCTAAGGCTTCATGCTGGGTAGTTTGGCACTACAAAGAGGCAGTTGTCTCATGCTACAGTAGTATGACACTACGATGAGGTTCCCGGTACGGGGTAAGGCCTCGGCTTTAAGCCATGTCATAGCGGCGTAGCACCGCAAGGGAAGCGCAAAGCGCTTCATGCCATGTCTCTTTATAATGAACTCACCTATAGTGTATGGACAGAGATATCATGCCGTCTCTTGAGGGTAAACTTGTAGACGCCCAAAATTATACACTGAAACCAGGCTGGCACAGGACCTTTAATGTGTAGCCAGAAGCACATGTAACTACATTATGTGAGTGGAAAGATCTACATTATGTGAGTGGAAAGAATTTCAGCTATGATGCAGAATTCAAGGCTTAGTCCATCTTGTATTATAGTTTGATTTTGACCCATGTGGGAAGATTCAAGTCGTCAGCGACATCTCTCCTAATGCATGATGGACAGTTACTGTGGGGAACACTTATATCCATATATAGAGATATGTGGGGATTGTTGGGTTTTTGGTTTTTTTCCTTTAGAAAGCTTTAGTCCCACATCGGAAAAAATAAATGGTTTGTATCTCTATATATTAGCTTGGCTATTATTGGGGATGCACATGTGGTGTGGAGGTGCATATGGGTTTGCCATGTGGGGTTATTTTCTAAATGGGAAAAAGGCTAAAATCAACAATTAAAGCATTCATGCTTTTTGCTCTTGGGAAATTTATTTCCATAGGAGCTAAGCCCCGTAGGGGCTTAGCGACTCGGACTCGGACTCGGACTCGGACTCGGACTCGGGCTCGGGCTCGGGCTCGGGCTCGGACTCGGACTCGGGCTCAAGGGCTCATGAGGCGTAATATGGCGTTTTGTTGGCGCACTTTGCACTTAGCACGTCAGCATCGTCGCTAGGCGCATAGTGCGCTTAAGTTGCGCTCGTTGCGCGACCACGTTGTGCGGCCCGTTACGCGAGCCCAGTTACGCTGGCCCAGTTACACAGTCCAGTACGCAGCCCAGTGCGCAGTGTACGCAGCGTGCGCAGCGTGCGTAGAGTGCGCAGTGTGCGCAGCGTACGCAGTGCGCGTAAAGTGGGTAGGGAGCGTAAAGGGGCTGTGTGCGTAAAGTGCAAATTACGCTGGTTACGTGAGTGACACAACTTGCAGCAGAACGTGTCTTCACATGTTCTGAGCGGTTGCTCCATGTTCGGGGTGGTTACTGCCACGTCCCTAACATTGTGCTAACCGGACAGTTGTTGCTGGGGCTTATATAAGGCATCCTCCTTCTCTCTCAGAGGTTAGAACTAATGCATAGGTAGTAGACAGAAAGTTTACAAGTGCTTAGAGGCTGTGAGAGAGAAGAGAGGAATTGTACCAGCGTTACATTTTGCACAGGAGTTCAAGTTCATCCGATGAGTCAGAAGAGCAGAGTGTTCCAAGTTCTCTGACGAACTTGCTTGTTCCTGGAAGCTATTCGTGTGGGGCGAATAAAGCTTTGAGCAACGGTGATCATTCACCCCAGCAGGAGATTATCCACCTTTCGCTTGTCACTTTCTTTGTTGTTCTATCAGAATTCTATTAACGCACATTCGGTGAAGTGTTTGCGTTGATATTATCAGAATTCTGTTTGTGCACCTTCTGTGAAGGGTAGCACTTGTAGAATCTCTCTTACGTACCTTCTGTGAAGTGTTACGTTCTGTGCACCTTCTATGAAGTGTAGCACTACTTGAAATTTCTCTTACGTACCTTCTGTGAAGTGTTACGTAATAACGATTGTTTATACAATTGTTACGATTTTTCTGTTTTCCATCGAAAAAATTGTGCCCTGGCACTAACAGATATTAACAAAGATTTTGAGAATAAAGTTGGTTCTCAAAGGATGTGTACAATGGTATACAGATTGATTGATCCTTGCTTCATGCAGGAAACAACTTTGGAGTACTAGGACTTGTCTGGCAAGTGGCATTGACAGCCCTTGATGGGCGATTTTAATCGTGTCGTATTTGATAGTGAGAAGAGGGGATACCATCGACACGGTGACAAGGCGATTGACAGACTTATTAATGTATAATAGGATTGATGAATTAGTATGAATTGATTTCTGATAAGCTAATTTAACGAATATGTATATAGATAAGGACACTATACGGATACATAATATAGACATTTTCAGATAGGTACGATAAATAGTCACCTATAATTGCACGAAGAAACTTCGCGAAGCAATGACACCATCCATCATTGCTCATCAACTGTAATCATTGTTTGGACACTTTAACAAATGCCATAACATCTACACTGTCTTGATCACTTCTTTGTAGTACTTGAGATAATTCACTAGTAACTCTAGTATATACTTCTTTTTTATCAAGTGCAAGTTAAAGACAAATTCAAACGATTGGATAATTTCAAGGGCATCAATCACCAAACAGAACATAGCAATCAAGCTCACAATTGAAAGTATACTTCTAGAGAGCTATTCTTTGTAGAAGAATACTGCATAGTAGTGCTCTGTTGTTGATTTTCCTTTTAAGAAATTTATCCTTATCTAATACAATTAAATAATATAACTGGAAATACTATGTCACTGTGATTAAGCAAATAGATGGAAATTCTTAAGACCTCATCGATGGGACATCTTAACCTTTATATTCATATTGTGATCAAACAACTATTTCACCAATATAATAGATGGAAATCATAACCAAGTCAATTGAAACACATTATTAAAACTAGGAGAAGACATGATTTGATATTTAAACTTCATTGTTTATTGCATTCCTTCTTTAAAATTGTCTCTCAATATTAATCCCAAAAAGCCAAGTAGGTCTCTAATTGAACAAAAAAAAAATGATCAAATTGTTGTAAAAATGAGAGAAATAGAAGAATGGGTAGCCGAACCAATCATCTGGAACTTTCTCATTGATAATATATATGGAGAGGAATATGAAAGGTGGTTGTAGATAGAGATAAGGGCATCCATATTTGAATTTATCCTAAATCAAACACTCCCCCTTGAATGTCCACTTTAATTATTGCTCCATTAAAAAAATTTCTATGAAAAATCTATTTTTGAAAAAAATAAAATTATAGTAAAACAAAAGAGTACAATATATTCTTCAGGAATATATGAATATGATTCTTCAGGAATTCAAGTTAGTGGGACTTACATTGTCTCATTAGAAATCTTTTGAAGAGAAAATCCAGTGGAAAAAATCTCTCCGAAAGAAAAAAGTACAATAACGCAAAGACGTACTTCGAGATGTCTCCATTAACATTTTCAGGATGCTTGTATCTACATGATGTTCCCCCTCAAGAAATTATTACATTCTAGTTCTAATTACATCAATTCAAAAGAAAAATCAACTCCCCAATACGTATAAATATTATATCTCACTCCAACACTTTATTTGCCTATACATTTATATACTCATACCCTTACGAAGAGTTGAAAAAAGTGTAGGCTCTATTTGTGATTCATGGAAGCTCATAACTCCCCTTGATATGTTCAACTGTTGAAATTATAGTCCTGTACATTCTCTGTTTGCTCGTTTAAGTGTAAGAATGATTTTAGTGTGTCACAATGTTTTTGCTTTTATTTATCTCCGAAATACCTGTAACATTATTTAGAAAGCACATTGTTTGTGGTATCCCCTTAAGGGGACCAGATAAATATCATTCATCTGCATATCTCATATGATTAAAATATTCATATTAATTCAAGAATGAATCAACAAGTGAGATCATCTCATCTTTCAATGATGCTAGATTTTGAGATAATTTTTTGTTGTTCAAGTTTTGATTTTGCGACTCCCAAATGAGTTAGCTTCTTCCTTGAGATATTGGAACCCATTGCACGAACCCGTCCCTTTTTGTTCTTCCCAAATACTTCTGTTAACTCATCATTGTCAAAAGCTTCAAGTGATCTTTTGCTCTTGTTTCTTTCTTTAGCAGTCAATACATTTTCTTGTAGAATTTTTGCGTGAGACGATATAAAAAACTTAAGCTAAAATGCAAAATACATAAAAGTTGATATGTTGCTTACATATTTTTCTTTGGCACTATCCATACATTACCACCTTTATGTTTGTGTGCTTCCAACCAATTATCTATCCACGAAAGCAATATTTTAGAATTTTCTTATTACTGCAAAAGAAAAAAAATAAGTTAACTAATTATCTAGCTAACAAGACAGTCAAACAAAAAGGTACATATGATATTAAACATAAGTTGAAGCCTCTAAGATACTACCTAACAAGCACAAGTACATACAATATTAAACATAACTTGACTTGCACATATCAAAGACAGTATCATGTTCTTGTTCTTGTTCATGTCATGTTGGATACCTGTGCCCATATCTGTGCAACGTAAATTATGAACTTGTGCTCAAGTGGTTGGCTTTTTTCTTATCTGAAATGCAGCCTGATTTGGTACATTTCCCTGTAACTTTAAGAAGTTACTTATAAGGTAGAGCTTTTACATTCTAGGTTTTCTTTTTTTTAATACTATTTTTCTCTTTGAAGTTGATTACTGTAAGGCTGGTTGTGTAAGGTATAGCTTTCACATTCTAGACTTTCACATGCAATTTGGCACAGCTTGGTTGTTTTTTTAATACTTTTTTTCCTGTAAATTTAAGAACTGTAAGTTACTGTTAGGCAGAGCATTTAAGTTTCTTAGTTTTTGCTCTGTTTGTGAATTGTATGTGAACTAGTTACATTATGCCTATTATGAGTGAAATTGGGTACACATATATTGTCGGTTCGTTCTTGGAGACTATACATACAACTAAGTTGTCAACTCAAGATACGTTTTTTGTATTGATTCACTGGATTATTGTCATGTGTTATAGCCAGGTGTATTGTAAGATACATCGTTCCACAAGAAATTCAATTGGAATTTAAAATAACCATATACATGAACATGAGCAGCATCCACGATTCCAATTCAATTGGAATTTACTTGATACGAGGATAGAAACCATCCAATTCGTGTCATTTTTAAGGCCACAAGTGTTTTCTATGGTTACTAGCATAGAAACCATCCATTTGCAACAATAATATCCTGTTTATCAATCTCATTCGGCAGTAATAAGTGTTCCATAGGCATATAATATAAGAAGTATAGCATAAGAAAGGAAGCAAACAATCATGTATTTCTTTTGGGCATATTTACGTCGTCTGAGACAATGAGAAAACTCCAGCTTACTCCATTTTTAGCATTTCGCTCACACTCCATTTTATGATCACTCTCATTTTCTACGAACTTCCTCCAAATATCAGGATCAACACCTTTTGGCAATTCAGTAATAATTTTTCTTAGATAATGCTCCCGCAAAGTGTGTTTGTAAGTGTCACGTCCCAGAACCAGAATACTGGAGAGCGAGGGCGAAACAAAGCAAGCTACGTATATCGAAGTACGCTAGTACCC
>JANAVB010013832.1:0-29271 GCA_029216955.1 Iris pallida
AGATCGGGGGCATACAGCCAGTCTACGTCTAATAAAAGGAATCCATCTCACCATACGGTCACGGCTGTCTAGATACATGAGGGTTTAACTACAAGCAATCAGTCTCCTACGGTCATGAACAAGCCTATTGTCTCAATCTTAAGCAAGCAATAATAGTTACAAGATGTCAGAGCACCAAATATACAATAGTAAGACCCCATACATTACATATTCAGATGATCATGAAGCTAGTCGTACAAAATGTCAAGACTAGCAAGAGTTTTTGTCATACATGATCAACCCTAGGATTTGCCAATCATGTTACAAGCCCATAGGCAGTAAATAAAGGTGCAATCGAGCTAACACGTGTTCGTCGGCTAAACACCTCAAAAGAATAATTTTATAATAGAGTGGGAGAACAAAAAAAACCCACTCGTTGCCTTGGTTACGCCTGGTGGTCATCATCTGGCTGAAAGGTAGGTAGATCCTCTGTAGCTGCTCCGATATCTGGCCATCAAAACCAGCTGGGTCAGACCCCAGAAAAAGCAAGTGCCACAAATGAGGCTTCACTTAGGACTAAAACCAGCATATAACAATTGAATATTAAAGATAATTAAAAATGAAACTGATAATAACAGGGACAACAATAATGAATTAAGTACGAGGAAACCATTCAAGTAGCCAGATTACAACCCTTAAACCAAACAAGGACCGGGGTTGTAACCCTTCACTTGAATAGAAACCCGTGTCAATACTAATGATAAAGTAATAATAAAATAAACGAAAAGAGGACACAGAACTGCTCCGGGAGCCAGGTTACAATCCTTAAACCAAACAAGGACCGGGGTTGTAACCCTTCGCCTGAACAGAACCGGACCCCTGATCTTTATTGTTAAGGCCAGTATAGATAATCATGCTATTGAAGTGAGGTAAAACATGATGAGCATGACATGTGGCGTAATAAGACAATAAACGAAGAGAGGACACAGAACTGCTCCGGGAGCCAGGTTACAACCCTTAAACCAAACAAGGACCGGGGTTGTAACCCTTCGCCTGAACAGAACTGGTCCCCTGATTATTATTGTTAAGGCAAGCATAGATAATCCCGTCATGTCACAATCTTGTACAGGATCAGGACAAGACTAAGCAGGGCTAAACTCCATCCAATCAATCACGGCCAAGCAATGAGTACGGCTTGATACTTTAACTAACTAGGGTTCACAGGCCTAGTTACTAGCAAATGCAATGAGTTTATCCCAACAGCCACAAGCCCTGCAGACCATCCAGTTTATCCAGACGTAATTAGGGGATAGAATTCATGTGGGTACATTGTCCAAGAAACGCATATATCCTTAAGTAGCTTAGTGGGAGCAACATATGACAGTGTGCTGGAAATGTGCCCTACTTGACGGTAGGCTACAAATCTCATGATGGGGCGCCCAGATAACGAGATTGTCTGTAGCTGGGAAATCTCTCCAAGACTACTGGATTTTCTAGTTTTTAGTCTTAGTCGATTTCAGTAGGTACCCCTGACCGTGGTATTCAGGGAATCCCTATCCTAGACATGATGCAAGCCAATACTGGTTTATTTGTACAAACAAAATCGCCCACGGTGTCCAGGTCAATCATTCTTGTCATGTCAGGCTAGCTATCTTAAAGCATAACGAGGTATATCATATCAGGTTTGCTTGTCAAGAGTACGCCACGGCGGGCCACTAGCGTGTTCATGGAGCATATCATAATTTACATGGTATAAGCATAAATGCAATATTTTAATATAATAATAATATAATAATAAAAGAGGACCAGACTATGGAAGGAGCCAGGCGACTAAGGTAAACATGTTCATGCGGCAGCGGGGAAGCAGTGCCATACGGCTCGAAAAGGAAGGGGGCACATGCGGTTGCAAGAGAACGGTGCATGCGGCTCAGGACAATCGAGCATATGCGGCAGTGGATTTGCGGGCTCATGCGGCCGGGAAGGGGACGGTTCCTACGGCCAGAGGGGATGAGCATATGCGACTAGAAAAGGAGCAGTGCCATACGGCTGGAGGGAGCGCTAGCTTATACGGCTGGAAGAACGAATCTTATGCGGCTGGAAGAATGAATCTTATGCGGCAGCGGAAGAAACAACTCATGCGGCTGGGTCATGCCAAGGCCTATGCGGCTGCGGGTCAACAAGTATATGCGACTGAAAGAACCAGTCCATGCGGCTATGCTCAAGTGGAGTCATATACGGCTGAGCAAGGGGACCCTGGCCTTATGCGGCTGCGGGGAGACGGGTCATATGCGGTAGCGAATGATTGAGTTCATGCGGCTGGATTTGCCATACGGCCATTATTGCCATACGGCCAGGGGATGAATTCATGCGGCTGAAGGGCAGAAGTTCATGCGGCTAAGGCAAGGAGCCCATGGCCTATGCGGCGATGTCTGCCATACAGCCAGGAAAACTTGCCGTAAGAAAATCCATGCGGTCAAGTACTGCTCTTCTTCCCCACTGAACAGAAGAAGAGCCATGAATCCATGGCTTCAAAGTTTCATAAATCTTTCATCCAAGGTCTGAATCCAGACTTCCATAGGTCAAATGGGGCAGAATAAAATTCTCCACAACATGGAACTATCAAAACTTGATAAGAACAAGTTTAAATAGATCAAAACCCAAAAAATTCAACAATATAATAAGCTTAGATCTACACAAATTGAACCATAGAAATTAAAAATACTAAGTATTAAAGTGTGTTAGAATCTCGTGAGGAAGAGCATGGAACAATAAAAACTGAGTTCCTCCATGAAGCAAGCTGCACTTGCCTAAGCCCTCTCTCTGGTAGGTGAAGAGAGTAATGGTGAAGAAGAAGAAGAATTAATGGAGAAGAAGTAATGAAGAGAGAGAGAAAGAGTGGGCGGCTATAAAGGAGAAGAGTGGAGGTAGGTGGGGGTTTGGTCCACATAAAGAAAAACTAATCCAAACCGAACCAAGCCAACCAAGCCGAACCAAGCAAGAGAAATACCAAGATAAACCATGCCAGAAAATATGCAATATACGTATACGTATACCAAAATACGTAATACAAACCACGGTCGTTACAACTCTACCCACCTTAAAAGAATTCCGTCCTCGGAATTTAATTAAGAGGCTAGAGAGGCAAGGACAAGCTATACTAATCACAGGCAAGCTGTAACAAGGCAATCAATCAAGCAATCATTCGTTCAAGCAAGGAACTGAGAGCATAAGGCATAAGGAAGACATTATACCTTACGGGTCAAACAGGTCGGGATATCGCGATCGGATATCATCCTCACGTTTCTATGTTGACTCACCCAAAGAGTGATGACCCCAAGCAACACGGACTAACTTAATAGTCTTGTTCTTGAGTATCTTCTCCCTCCGGTCCAATATAGACACGGACTTTTGCTCATACGAAAGGTTGGTACCAACAACCAATTCCGAATGATCCAGGATGTGGCTCGGGTCCGGGATATACCGTCGTAGTTGGGATATATGGAAAATGTTATGCACCTCACGTAACGACGACGGAAGAGCGAGACGATAGGACACATCACCTACTCGCTACAGAATGTCGAACGGTCCTATATACCTAGGACTAAGCTTTTTTCGTACGCCAAAATGAATGACGCCACGGTTAAGCAAAATTCTCAGGAATACGTGGTCGCCGACCGAGAATTCAAGGGGACACCGATGGGAATCAGCCCAATGACGCTGGCAATCTTGGGCAACTCGAAGATGATCTCTGACTCTCCTGACCACCTCACCTGTCTGAGCAATCATTTTCGGACCGAGCATCTGCCTCTCTCCAACATCGTCCTAAGCCAGCGGAGATCTGTATTTCCTACCATATAGTGCCTCGAACGGTGCCATCTGGATACTGGCCTGAAAACTGTTGTTGTACAAGAACTCCACCAGGTGCAGGTGATCTTCCTACGAATCACCGAAGTCGAGCGTACAAGATCTCAACATATCTTACAAGGTTCGTATGGTATGCTCTGACTGACCATCTGTCTGCGGTTGATAAGCTGAGCTGAACTGGAGGTGAGTTCCCAAACTCTCCTGCAGACTACGCCAAAAGTGCGACATAAATTTGGAATCTCTGTTCGAGGTGATACTGACTGGTACACCGTGATATCTGACGATCTATCTGAGGTACATCTCCGCTAGCTGAGCCGTCGTCTGACCAACTATGAACAGAAGAAAGTGAGCCACCTTCGTGAGCCTGTCTATAATGACCCAGATAGCATCTCTACCGGCCGGGGACCTAGGTAATACAGTCACAAAATCCATGGTTATATGCTCCCACTTCCATTCTAGAATCGGCAAGGGCTAAAGAAGTCCGGCTGGCCTCTGATGTTCAGCTTTAACTTGTTGGCACACCAAACTCTGAGAGACAAACTGGGCTATCTTGTTCTTCATGCCATTCCACCAAAAGTGCTGACGGATATCACGGTACATCTTCGTACCGCCCGGATGAACTGAATACTGAAAACTGTAAGCTTCTGCCATGATCTCCTGTCTGATATCTCCACTAGGTACACAAAGACGCTTCCCATGTCGAAGTGTACCGTCCTCATGGATGTATAACTCAGGCCGTCGTCCTGCCTCACACTCTGCTCTGAGCCGCTGAAGCTTAGAATCTGTTGACTGTGCCATCCGGATCCTCTCGACTATAGTGGACCGAACTTGCATACTGGCCATCAATACCGCACTAGTAGGAAGGATAACTTCAATACCCATCTTCTGCAGATCTGCTAACAGCTCAGGCTGTGCCGTTAGGAAATAAACTCCGGCTCTCCTGCTTATTGCATCTGCAACAATATTGGCCTTCCCAGGATGATACTGCAGGTTGACATCATAATCCACAAGTAGCTCTAGCCATCTTCTCTGACGCATGTTAAGATCCTTCTGGGTGAAAACATACATCAGGCTCTTGTGGTCGGTAAAAATCTCCACCCTATCCCCATACAGGTAGTGCCTCCACAACTTAAGTACAAATACTACCGCTGCCAGTTCCAAGTCATGGGTTGGATAATTCTTCTCATGATCACAAAGTTGACGTGACGCATAAGCTATTACCTTCCCATGCTGCATCAGAACACATCCTAAGCCTCTGCCTGAAGTATCACAATACACTGAAAATCCTCCGGTCCTATCTGAAAACGTGAGAATGGGTGCCGTCATCAAGCCTCACTTCAACTTCTCAAAAGAATCCTGGCACTCTGTTGTCCAAGCAAACTGCACATCCTTGCGGGTCAACTGGGTCAATGGCGCTGAAATTCGAGCAAAGTCTGAAAAAAATCGCCGGTAGTAGCCGGTCAAGCCAAGAAAACTGTGAACTTCTGCAACTGTGCTGGATACTGGCCATGTCTCAATAGCCACGATCTTCTGGAGATCCACTTCTACTCCTCCTCTGGTGACGATATAACCCAAGTATAAAATGCGGACGAGCTAGAACTCGTATTTGCTGAACTTGGCATACAACTGGTGCTCTTTGAGAATCTGGAGGACAACTCTGAGATGCTGCTCATGCTCCGCTTCACTCTTGCTGTAGACCAGGATGTCGTCTATGAATATAATTACGAACTGATCTAAGTAGGGCTTGAAAATACGATTCATGAGGTCTATGAATACGGCCGGCGCATTGGTTGCTCCAAAGGGCATAACAAGGAACTCCCAATGCCCGTACCTCGATCTGAAAGCTGTCTTCGGGATGTCCTACTCTCTGACTCTGATCTGATGATATCCTGACCGCAAGTCAATCTTCGAGAATACTGCTGTCCTCTTGAGTTGATCAAATAAGTCATCTATCCTCGGGAGAGGGTATCTATTCTTGATTGTCACTGAGTTCAAGGTACGATAATCTACACATAACCTGGACGTACCATTCTTCTTTTTCACAAGAAACATCGGGGCTCCCCAAGGCGATCTACTAGCACGAATGAATTCTTTGGTTCTGAGTTCTTCAATCATCTTGTACAATATCTCTAACTCAGACGGCGCCATCCTGTAGACTCTCTCTGATACTGGGGTTGTCCCTGGGATCAAGTCTATGATGAACTCGATCTCTCGATCTGGCGGCATCCCTGGAAGCTCTTTTGGGAAAACATCTAGAAACACCTCAACTACCCGGGGTAACTGCACTGCTGCTACTTCCATCCGTAACACTGGAGGAGAAGGTTCAACTTTGCCTCAGAAAAAAGAAAACTCAGGCTCGTCGGGAATGCTAAAAACAACCCTGCCAATATGGCAGTCTATTCTAGCATACTGGTTCCTTAACCAATCCATCCCTAAGACCAAATCATAATCGGCCATCGAGAATTCTATCAACCTAGCGGGAAACTCTCTACCGCTAACTACGATCCGACACGAGGAAAATACTTTATCTACTCCTACAAGTCCATTACCAGTAAGTATATTCAGCCTTACTGATAATGACTCGGGCTCCTGTCCTATCCGTGTGGCGAATCGTGCAGACATAAATGAATATGAAGCACCAGAGTCAAATAATACTAAAGCTGAAAATGTGTTGACGAGAATAGTACCTGCCACTACCTCTCCTGTTGCCAATCCTTCCTCTCCCATAGTGTCACGACCCGATCCCAAATTCTTGGGTCGACTCGGATCATGCCCAGCCTGCACCGTTGATGAGACGGCGGCAGTAAGCTGTATTCCATATGCAGGTACAATTCAACAACATTTGAAACTATAATTGCCACAACATTTAATTAAACGATTATTTAGATACTTGTTTTTGATACAAGGATTCATAACTTGAAATAACAAAGAAACAAAATAAACTCTCAACAAAAGTAGCATCTATGGAGACGCCACAACATCATCATCAGCTGGAAGTACCGCCGGGTACAAGTCAGGATCATAATAGCTATTGATCAGCATCTCCAGGTCCTCAGTAATTCCTAAAATGTTGTCTCCAGTCAGGAGGGAGCAAAGTACAATTATGAAAATCTATATTTCAACTAATAATTAGCAATTTGCAATTATAAACAATTTAGAAATGCAATATTTTCCAACAGTCCTACAATTGAAAACATGTGATTTGAGTAAGTAACGACTATGACCGGTTTGGGATGATTCACTGATATGGTCCGGCCTATCCCCGTGTGTGAGAGGGGTAAGCTCGTACAATCCTTAGACTAAAAGTTTTAGGGTATTGGTCATAGATGCTACACTACTCCCCCAATATCCCGAGTCAATTAGATTCAATCAATGAGACAATAACAATCAATACTCTAGGAGAGAGTTCCGTGTAGTAATGTGGTTTAAGCATGCAAGATTACTATTACTAATTAAATTGCAAATAATCACAACTGTACTTGCCTTAAATGTTCAGACTGGAAGATCGGTACTTCGGAATTGTAGGTCAGGAACTTCCTCGAAATCCTACATTTCGGAAATTTGTCTCAGAAACAAACTCTAAAAATATCTAGTTACCATCTCTATTTGTCTTTCCTAGTCAATTTTAGTTGTTAGTTTAACAAACACAACATCACAGCGTTTACTAGTTTGTTGAAGTTAAGAAATTCAATTTACTTTGGTTTTTGGGTAAAAACTTGCTTTTATCAAATTACGTAAAAACTTGGGATATATTCATTTGAAAACTTTGACAAAAAAAAAATATAAAGAAATAATTTTCTTTTCCTTAAAAATGAGAAAATCATGAGTTTATAATATCTTTGATTTTTCCTACGCTTTCCACAAACCCAGAACATAAAATAAAAATTACTTCCTACTTATTACAGGCCTGGGCTTATGCCCTTACAGTTACAATAAATTGAAATAAGAAAAGAAACTGGTTAGTCCGAAAATTACCTACAATTTAACATAAACTAATAAATTTCTAAAATATTATTTTAAGAAAACTATAAGTCTCAGACTCTGGTCCA
The DNA here is from genome assembly GCA_029216955.1 of Iris pallida. NCBI lineage: Eukaryota > Viridiplantae > Streptophyta > Magnoliopsida > Asparagales > Iridaceae > Iris > Iris pallida. The sequence goes on from JANAVB010013832.1 coordinate 7,893, forward strand.
AACTTCATTTTCAACTATTCTGCCTCAACGTCCGGTCGAACCGGTGCGTTTGCATTTCGTTGGGGCCCAGTAACCAATTATGGTTGTCGCCCAAAAATACCAAAATCATTTTAAAAATCATTAAATAATTTCCCGAAAATTTCGGCAGCATTCCCTCTGTTTTTGGTCAACCCAAAAACTGGGAATTTGCTTCGATACCTGCAAAAATAATCCCAAAACTCCAATTTATATTTTTATCCCTCAAAAATATTATATTTTTTTCAAAACCCATCTCAACAAACTATACAGAACCCAATCCAGCAATAGAACCCAAAATCCAGCATATCCGTATGACCCAAAAGAATAACCAATTTTCAACTTTCACCAAAGAAATCCAAATACTAACAGAACATTCATATAGCTAAAGAGAACAATAGCTATCAACAGAACATAAAAGTAACATAATTTCACCAAAAATCCAATACAAAAATTTCCCGTATTTCCTTCGGAAATTCCGAGAATTAGCCTACGAATAGGAAAACCCAGAAAATAATCATTCTCCAGAGTTCCTTTCGAAAAGGTTCTCGGAAACCCGACTTTCCGAAAATTTCGGAAAGAACAGAAATTGCAATGTAAAATTTACGTTGCCGAACCGAAATCCAGCTGGATTCGGGGACCAGAGAATTCATCATCGACAGAAAGGAAAATAGAGTTCCAGAAATTATACCCAAAACCGAAGTCGAAGGAAATCCCGAATTTGGGTCGCGGAACCGAACGGCAAAACGGACAGTGCTGGACATGGACAGGGGCGAGCAAAGGGTCGACGGACGAAGGCCACGCGGGGTGCCGGCGGTGGACGGCGGCGGTCGCCGGTCGGGCGCGGGCGGCGGTGACGCGGGGCCGCGCGGGTCGACGGGAGCGCCGGGAAGCGGCTCGGTCGCGCTGGAAAGGGCGTCGGCCTCGGGAAAACTCGGCCAGTGGTTCGCCGGGGAGGATCGAGAAGGGGATCGCCGGAAAATAGTTGATTTGGAAAGAGGATGAAGAAGATGGTGATGGTGTGGAAAAAAATGATGGGGAAAAGCCCTTTTATAGGAAATAGGTAGTGAAGGTTACCTTTTAAGAAGATGGAGAGCCACCATGGCTTGATGGTCGGCCAGTTATGGAAGGCGAGGGGGTCGACGGGTGGGGAAGAAGAAGAAAACTTCTTCGGTTCACAAAGGCCACTCACAGCACCCAACACTAAAGGAGAATGAAAAGGCTATTGAATGTTTTCTTCATCAGACACTTAATATATGTCATTCAATACCAAGAGTAAGTATAGACTTAATGGGTTGAGACATACGAATGGGTTTGAAACCCATTCAAGATTTATAGGTTAGCCTATAATTGGCTTGGGTTAGGTCCAATTGGACTTTAGAAAAATAATGAGTTTGGGCCAGGATTGAAACTAATGGCCAAAGCAATGGGTTTCAATAAAATTTAAAGGCTTTGGGCTAAGAAAATTTTAGACAACTAAAAATATTTTTAAAGGAAATATTATTTAGAAAATTTTTGTACAATTTATAAAAATATTTTATGTTCAAATTTGGGTTCAAGTCCGGGCTGACATGCCAAAAATCCAAGTTTAACTATTTGGAAAATAATTTACTCTTAAATAAATATTATTAACATCTAACATTATTCTAAAGAAAAAAAAAATTTATTGCTAACAAAATTTTATTTAGCAAATAAAAAAAAATTAGAAGTAAACTAAAACTACGGGTTTCACAACCTTCCCTCCTTAGAAAATTTCGTCCTCGAAATTTAAGGACAGGTAGGACAGGATTCCCACAATTCAATTAGACACGAGTATGGTGTTCAATTCAGGTTCAAACAATAGGAATTTTTAAAGGTAATCATGGATGAGACAATTTAGGGACAAAATAAAATATAAAGCGAACCAAAGTGTATGAGGTTGATCAGACCATCATTGCACCGGTTCTGATTAGACAATATATTAATGGAGGCCTCCAATAAGATAATGTCATGATCATGCTTGAAAAAGGAATAGCTCGCAAAACTAGGCTAACAAGCATAATGTCAAATTTGAAAATGAAACAGATGAGTATGGAAAGAAATAGGAATAATGATTCAACTTTGCCTGATCTTCATCTCACCTCTGACTATGCTTGTTACTGGTTTCTCTGACACTGCCTTCTTTTACAAATTCCAGTGGTTGACAACTGTTGTCTGCCCAGTGCTTCTGTTTATCATAGCTTGTCTCTGATCATCTTCACTTCCTCTGCTGCGCCAGTTACCCTCTCTGGATCTAACAGTATTCTTTCTTCTACAACGTCCTATGCAAGTTATGTACGAAAACTACATCCAAAACTTCAATGATGTTATACTGATGCTAACTGGGTATTTATTGTAAGAAAACTCTACCAAAGATAATTGATCTTTCCAAGATCCTCCAGATTCCAGGAGGCAAGATTCTTCAGCATGTCTTCAAACGTCTAGATTGACTTCTTTGATTGTCTGTCAGTTGGAACTTCATGAATCCGGTAGATGTGTCTCTTGCACATTGCCGCCAACTCTTTCGTGAATAAAGCAACTTCATAATGAACTGACTTGGTCAGTCAGTACACAAAATCCAATTGGTGATCTTCTCTCCTTAGGAACAAAGTAATCCTAACACAAGGTCCATTTATGTGTTCCTACTTCTACTCCGAAATATCCAGCGTCTGCAGGAATCTTGCTAATTTCCACATGTTGACAGAATACCTAACCTCATTCTTGGAATTTGTCCTTCTTCATTACATAACACCATTTAATGGTACATACATCCCGATACATCTGGTTAGAGTGTGTGGGATACTGCGCTTCTTAGTTCACCAGAAGGTATACAACCTCGTACCATTCTTCAAAAGCTCCATCGTTGGCAATAAAGAAACTCCCAAATGTTCCTGTCAACACTTGACCTCTAAGTTTACAAGTGCCTTGTCTTGAAACTGCGTCTTCTTGACTTTGTTCTTCAGACTCGAGTTCACTTGCAGCTTTATTGACACTGAATCAGCATCTAGTTCCATCCTTCTATCTTCAGACAGTATGCTCTCCAGCCCAACTTCCTGATGTCTAGGTGCCGCTTCTTGGTCAAACCATCGATATCAGCTTCAATCGTCTTCGTTTACCCAATATTCCGCTTTTTCTGAGTAGAAATATATTTCAGACTTTTATAGTCCGTATATAATTTTACTCCCTTTCCATAATAATTCCATAGCCTTAAAGCAAGGATACTTACAACAAGTTCCGAATTATGTGTAGGATAGTTCTTCTTATGAGTCCGTAATTGCCTAGATTTGTAGACAATTATTTTTCCATGTTGTTGAAGAATACAACCCAGTCTTTTTCCTGAGACATCTCTGTAGATGGTGAAACCACCGGATCCTGCGGGTAGCGCAAGGATTGGTAAGCTTCTTCTACAGCTTCTTAAATGCGTCCAGACAAACTCTTCATTCTTTCGAGTCAGCTTCATCATCGACTCAGCAATCTTGGCAAATTCCTATACAGATTCCAGTAGTATCCCATCAAGTCCAAGAAACCATTGAACTTAGATATACGACTTCTCCACAGCGGCTATCTATCTAGAGTCTATCAAATTTTCTTCTCTTGTGACATTATGGCAAAAACCACATTGTCTAAGAAAATTCATGTCTTGATAGCTTACCAAAAACTTCTTCAAAGTTCCTAGAAATTTCTCAGATGCTCTTCATGTTCTTCTTCAGTCCTTGAGTATATCAGATTTTTGTTATCTAAAGAAAAGACAACAAACTGATTCAATTACTCATAAAAAGACTCTGTTCATGAGATTCATGAACACAACATGAGTATTCATCATTCCAAGAGACATGATCCAAAAATTCAACTACCAGTATTTGGTGTTGAATGTCGTCTTGAAAATGTACTCCTTCATGATCTTAATCTGATGGTAGTCAGTTCTTAAGTTAATCTCCGAAAACCCTTAAGTTCACTCAACTTGGATAGATCATCAGTCGAGAAAAAGTAATTCTTCAGTGCCCTGATAGTCTACTCTCATCCATTTTGTTTTATCCTTCTTGGATACAAACAAGACTGATGCTTCTTAGAGTGAAGCTCCGTCTTATATGAAACCCAACACCTTTAGTCCATTGATCTAATCCTTCATTTCCTTGGCTTCCTTCAGGTCGATTCTATAGTATCACTTAGTCATAGGGAAGGAGCTAGGTACTAGGTTAATGGAATATTTCTATGCATAGGGTAATCCAGAAACTATTAGGGAAAACTTCTATCATGAAGATGTAACTAAGATTTTTATTCATATAAGAGAATTACAACAAAACTCTCATAATTGATCTAGGGACATCTTGTTACAGCTTCTTAATAGATAATACTACTCAGCAGTCCTAAGTACTATTCTTCATGGTTCTGGTTCTTGCTTGGGCATCTCCATTTTCTTCCTCTTCTATGATCCTTGATTCTGCTTCATCCCTTCCTACAGTCTGTTGGATAGAGTCCTGAGGTTGTGGCATAATAGACTCTCCGATACGATGATAAGATAAGAGGCAGTCCTTAACTTGATGTTCAGCAGATCCACACACCAAACATTGCCTTAATCTCTTGCGACAAATGTTGGCTTGGTGACCAGGTCTCTTACAGTAGGCACAAGCCAAAAGCTTCTTGCAATATGGTTGTCGGACAGGGCCCAAATATCTTCTATTCTCATGGGTATCCCTCCTAGGACGAGGTTCCGCTCCAACTTGGTTTAAAATGGCTAAGGTTGCGTCGTTGATATTCTTTATGACTTCTCTCGAGATATCCATCTGTTCAGCTTGAATCTTCTGATACTCTAGGATTTCTTGAAATAGAGCAACCATTTGAGAGGTGTTCTCTGGTACTGGTGAAGCAACATGAGTGAGTACTTCCTCAAAGAAAAGTAACCCAGTTAGAGGAGAGGTAGGATTTGCCAGTGTGGGGAAAACTTCACTGGATGATTGGTGAGGATGATCAATCAGCTGGTTGGGTGAAAAGCTCTGACTTGACTGAAGAGGCGGGGTTCGATCCGGAGATGATACCACATCGCCAGCAGAGTTGGTTTTTGTCAGTGGTCATTCTCTGGAAGGTTTAGGATGCAAGCATAAGCAAGGTAACCTACCAGTCTATAATAAAATATTTATCATATATAAATCGGTCCTATGTTGTGGCAATTTTGATGTTCTAGTGTTCCTAATTGTTTCTAGTTTTCCTAAATTGTTGATTTAGTAGACCTGCATGGGCCACCACTAAAAACATGTCACGACCCGATCCCAAATTCTTGGGTCGACTCGGATCATGCCCAGCCTGCACCGTTGATGAGACGGTGGCAGTAAGCTGTATTCCATATGCAGGTACAATTCAACAACATTTGAAACTATAATTGCCACAACATTTAATTAAACGATTATTTAGATACTTGTTTTTGATACAAGGATTCATAACTTGAAATAACAAAGAAACAAAATAAACTCTCAACAAAAGTAGCATCTATGGAGACGCCACAACATCATCATCAGCTGGAAGTACCGCCGGGTACAAGTCAGGATCATAATAGCTATTGATCAGCATCTCCAGGTCCTCAGTAATTCCTAAAATGTTGTCTCCAGTCAGGAGGGAGCAAAGTACAATTATGAAAATCTACATTTCAACTAATAATTAGCAATTTGCAATTATAAACAATTTAGAAATGCAATATTTTCTAACAGTTCTACAATTGAAAACATGTGATTTGAGTAAGTAACGACTATGACCGGTTTGGGATGATTCACTGATATGGTCCGGCCTATCCCCGTGTGTGAGAGGGGTAAGCTCGTATAATCCTTAGACTAAAAGTTTTAGGGTATTGGTCATAGATGCTACACTACTCCCCCAATATCCCGAGTCAATTAGATTCAATCAATGAGACAATAACAATCAATACTCTAGGAGAGAGTTCCGTGTAGTAATGTGGTTTAAGCATGCAAGATTACTATTACTAATTAAATTGCAAATAATCACAACTGTACTTGCCTTAAATGTTCAGACTGGAAGATCGGTACTTCGGAATTGTAGGTCAGGAACTTCCTCGAAATCCTACATTTCGAAAATTTGTCTCAGAAACAAACTCTAAAAATATCTAGTTACCATCTCTATTTGTCTTTCCTAGTCAATTTTAGTTGTTAGTTTAACAAACACAACATCACAGCGTTTACTAGTTTGTTGAAGTTAAGAAATTCAATTTACTTTGGTTTTTGGGTAAAAACTTGCTTTTATCAAATTACGTAAAAACTTGGTATATATTCATTTGAAAACTTTGACAAAAAAAAAATATAAAGAAATAATTTTCTTTTCCTTAAAAATGAGAAAATCATGAGTTTATAATATCTTTGATTTTTCCTACGCTTTTCACAAACCCAGAACATAAAATAAAAATTACTTCCTACTTATTACAGGCCTGGGCTTATGCCCTTACAGTTACAATAAATTGAAATAAGAAAAGAAACTGGTTAGTCCGAAAATTACCTACAATTTAACATAAACTAATAAATTTCTAAAATATTATTTTAAGAAAACTATAAGTCTCAGACTCTGGTCCAAACTTCATTTTCAACTATTCTGCCTCAACGTCCGGTCGAACCGGTGCGTTTGCATTTCGTTGGGGCCCAGTAACCAATTATGGTTGTCGCCCAAAAATACCAAAATCATTTTAAAAATCATTAAATAATTTTCCGAAAATTTCGGCAGCATTCCCTCTGTTTTTGGTCAACCCAAAAACTGGGAATTTGCTCCGATACCTGCAAAAATAATCCCAAAACTCCAATTTATATTTTTATCCCTCAAAAATATTATATTTTTTTCAAAACCCATCTCAACAAACTATACAGAACCCAATCCAGCAATAGAACCCAAAATCCAGCATATCCGTATGACCCAAAAGAATAACCAATTTTCAACTTTCACCAAAGAAATCCAAATACTAACAGAACATTCATATAGCTAAAGAGAACAATAGCTATCAACAGAACATAAAAGTAACATAATTTCACCAAAAATCCAATACAAAAATTTCCCGTATTTCCTTCGGAAATTCCGAGAATTAGCCTACGAATAGGAAAACCCAGAAAATAATCATTCTCCAGAGTTCCTTTCGAAAAGGTTCTCGGAAACCCGACTTTCCGAAAATTTCGGAAAGAACAGAAATTGCAATGTAAAATTTACGTTGCCGAACCGAAATCCAGCTGGATTCGGGGACCAGAGAATTCATCATCGACAGAAAGGAAAATAGAGTTCCAGAAATTATACCCAAAACCGAAGTCGAAGGAAATCCCGAATTTGGGTCGCGGAACCGAACGGCAAAACGGACAGTGCTGGACATGGACAGGGGCGAGCAAAGGGTCGACGGACGAAGGCCACGCGGGGTGCCGGCGGTGGACGGCGGCGGTCGCCGGTCGGGCGCGGGAGGCGGTGACGCGGGGCCGCGCGGGTCGACGGGAGCGCCGGGAAGCGGCTCGGTCGCGCTGGAAAGGGCGTCGGCCTCGGGAAAACTCGGCCAGTGGTTCGCCGGGGAGGATCGAGAAGGGGATCGCCGGAAAATAGTTGATTTGGAAAGAGGATGAAGAAGATGGTGATGGTGTGGAAAAAAATGATGGGGAAAAGCCCCTTTTATAGGAAATAGGTAGTGAAGGTTACCTTTTAAGAAGATGGAGAGCCACCATGGCTTGATGGTCGGCCGGTTATGGAAGGCGAGGGGGTCGACGGGTGGGGAAGAAGAAGAAAACTTCTTCGGTTCACAAAGGCCACTCACAGCACCCAACAGTAAAGGAGAATGAAAAGGCTATTGAATGTTTTCTTCATCAGACACTTAATATATGTCATTCAATACCAAGAGTAAGTATAGACTTAATGGGTTGAGACATACGAATGGGTTTGAAACCCATTCAAGATTTATAGGTTAGCCTATAATTGGCTTGGGTTAGGTCCAATTGGACTTTAGAAAAATAATGAGTTTGGGCCAGGATTGAAACTAATGGCCAAAGCAATGGGTTTCAATAAAATTTAAAGGCTTTGGGCTAGGAAAATTTTAGACAACTAAAAATATTTTTAAAGGAAATATTATTTAGAAAATTTTTGTACAATTTATAAAAATATTTTATGTTCAAATTTGGGTTCAAGTCCGGGCTGACATGCCAAAAATCCAAGTTTAACTATTTGGAAAATAATTTACTCTTAAATAAATATTATTAACATCTAACATTATTCTAAAGAAAAAAAAAATTTATTGCTAACAAAATTTTATTTAGCAAATAAAAAAAAATTAGAAGTAAACTAAAAATACGGGTTTCACACATAGTCAAAGCCAGCACTTGACCACGTCCTCTGGGTGCGGGTCCCCTCTGCTAAAAACTTCTCTGTCTGCTCTGGATCAGGGCTAGGGCTTTGGCATACTGCTGCAGTCTCTGCTGCTGGAATGCCTGGACCTGCGTCGGCAATGGCCTCGGAAACGGGTACTGCTGCTGTTGCTGCTGGACTGGTGCTGGTGCTCTAACTGAGGGACTAGAGAAGACTGATGAAGATGAACTCCCCCTGTTTGGGCAGTTCCCAATCCTGTGGTCCGGGGCACCACAAACCAAGCATAAACCCTGTGCTCTGCGATACTCTGATACCATATGCCCTGGCTTCCCGCAGTGTGAACATCCCGCTGCAGAAGAGTGCTTCTGCTTCTGCTGCTGAGGGTACGTCGGAGTTGAATGTTGAACCGATGTCACTGAGGCTGCCCGCCTTGAAGTTTCAATAGTCAAGGCCCTAGCTGCCGAGGCTGGTGCTGAAGACTGATTCATTTGGCCATGGGATCGCTTCCGACCCCCGGTCCTGTCTCCGATCCTTTGGGAGGTATACTCATGCCTCTTCACTGCTCTTAATACTGCATTAAAAGTCTGATGCTCGAACTGCTCCACTGCCAATAAGATCTCTAGATGGAGCCCCTGCTAGAACCGATGGGCTCTATCGAACTCGGTCGCTACCAAGGTGGGAGCAAACTGACTAAGTCTCGAAAACTCGGCCGCATATCCGTCGACCGTCCTGCCCATCTGCTTCAGATTGGTGAACCTCGTCTATAGGTCGTACCGAGCTACAGCATCGAAATACTTGGTCTGAAATCTCTTTCTGAATACTGCCCATGAAATAGGTGCCAATAATCCAACAGCCTGCGCTGTCCACCAGCTGCGGGCAAGGTCCAATAACTGCAGGCGCACCATGGCCACATTCTCATCTTCTGGAGTCCTAGCTGCTTCTAGAATCACCTCTGTGTCCTGAAGCCATGCGTCTGCGGCAATAGCATCTTCACTACCGTCGAAGAAGGGAGGGTTCAAGCGCTTGAAGCTGTTGGCCTCGTTGTTACCCCGATGACCTTTTCTGGTCAGAGCATCTGCCACTGCTTGGTGCAAGGCATATCTTCGACGATCCTGAGAAGGTAACAATATCCTGATGAGACCTACCAAGGTGCCATCATCAGGCTCTGCAGGCTGGACGGGATAAACTGGTGGCTCTTGACCCCCAGTAGGCATGACTCTGGAGGCTACTCCTGAATGCTGGACTTGATCTCCTGGTTGCTGCTGGTCCACAGGAGGTGCTCCACCTTGCTGATCGGTAGGACCAGGAACAATGCCGCTGAAGAAGACGACATAGGGAACAATAAGGAAGGACCAGGACAGGTCAATGATACAAGCATGTGATCAGGTCAAGAATCTAGAGATTTAGAAGATACGAGTAGAGATCAAGGATGAGTACTGATTGAGACATCTATTCGGTAAACCCTCACATATCTTGATTTACAAGACTTGCATGGGCCACCACTTAAACCATGTAACGCCCCAGAACCAGAATACTAGAGAACAGGGGCATATATAGCCAGCTACGTATATTGAAGTGTAATCCACCTCGCTATACGGTCACGTTTGTCTAGATACATGAGGGTTTAATTACAAGCCATCAGTCTCCTACGGTCATGAACAAGCCTATTGTCTCAATCTTAAGCAAGCAATAATAGTTACAAGATGTCAGAGCACCAAATATACAATAGTAAGGCATCCCATACATTACATATTCGGATGATCATGAAGCTAGTCGTACAAAATGTCAAGACTAGCAAGAGTTTTGTCATACATGATCAACCCTAGGATTTGCCAATCATGTTACAGGCCGTAGGCAGACAGTAAATAAAGGTGCAATCGAGCTAACACGTGCTCGTCGGCTAAACGTCTCAAAAAAATAATTTTATAATAGAGTGGGAGAACAAAAGGAAACCCACTCATTGCCTTGGTTACGCCTGGTGGTCACCATCTGGCTGGAAGGTAGGTAGATCCTCTGTAGCTGCTCCGATATCTGTCCATACAAAACCAGCTGGATCAGACCCCAGAAAGAGCAAGTACCACAAAGGAGGCTTCACTTAGGAACTAAAACCAGCATATAATAATTGAATATTAAAGATAATTATAAATGAAACTGATAATAACAGGGACAACAATAATGAATTGAGTACGAAAAAACCATTCAAGTAGCCAGATTGTAACACTTAAACCAAATAAGGACCGGGGTTGCAACCCTTTACTTGAATAGAAACCCGTATCAATACTATTGATAAAGTAATAAGACAATAAACGAAGAGAGGACACAGAACTGCTCCGGGAGCCAGATTACAACCCTTAAACCAAACAAGGACTGGGGTTGTAACCCTTCGCCTGAACAGAACCAGACCCCTGAACTTTATTGTTAAGCCAGTATAAATAATCATGCTATTAAAGTAAAGTAAAACATGACGAGCATGGCATGGGACGCAATAAGACAATAAACGAAGTGTAACGCCCCGGTCCCAAAATACGTAGGACTAGGAGCGTAGACATGCCAGCCGTATAATAAATATACGTAAGCTGTAAAATGCAGTAGAACCATAACTAATCTCATCCACACAGAAATAAATGACTAAAAGATATCATATAATGATAATGAATTATCTTGATACAATATGTTGGGCGGAGACAAATCTACTACCAACAAGTAAGGAAAGAAATACATGGAAATAAAATGAGGTTGGCGAGCGAAGCGAAGACGATCCAAGTGTAATCATCCTCGAAGAAATAGCGATGATCACGGCTAGTGCTAGAACACCTGCGAAAGACAAGAGCACACACCTGGCGAGATAATCAGGTCCTCAGAGGGACGTAACAAGACACATAATATCATGCCATAAACTGAATAATAAAAGCTCAACAAAAAGTATATGTGACTAAACAATTAAAGATCCTTAACCATTCTATGTGAAAATGCATTTTGAAGACAACGTTCCACACAAGGGCTCTCGAGACTAGAAATACGGCACGTTAGCATTTCAACCGAGGTAGTAGTGACATCTAGAGGAAAATAAATAAATGCACGGCACACTAGTCTCTCGGGTGAGTCATTAACGGCAGCTAGAGGAAAGTAAATGCATGGCACATTTGTGTTTCAACCGAGGCACTAGTGGCAACTAGAGAAAAGTAAATAAATGCACGGCTCACTAGCTCTCGACTGAGTCACAAATGGCAGCTAGAGAAAAGTAAATGTGTGAAAGCCCCTACGCCTAATAACTGTCTTCCCCCTCCCCATGCACTACTCGTGCTGAATCCACACTACGATATTTCTAATAACCGCTAAGTCTCTAGGCAATTATATTAGCAGTTATATCCTAACGCTCGTCCTGTACGCAGCGATGTACGGTCGGTACGCAAGTTCGAATCTATATGAGATATGTGACATCATGGCACACAAGTGTCGGGCCAATGAATGCGGCACAAACAAAGGTGGTCCCTTAACTCTAAGCCAAATGCATAAAGAAAACTAAAGTATAATAATTTGTAACTATAAATGGTTTTGAAAGAACAACTTATAAGAAATAAAAATATGCATGATATTGAGCAAGAAATTTAAACAGTAAAGGTAAGGTGTCTTGTCTGGTAGGACACCTGGTGTACTGCAATGATCAATGTGGCACGAACTGCAACTTCGGGTAACAACTACACAAGGGGACCGCTGATGGTGGCACGGACAGTTCCATCGGGTCCAGAATAATCAAGTTAGTTAGGGTCGATAGTAGCATGTACAGGATTGGCAAGAGATTAGGAATAATGGGCTTAGTCACGGGCTGGAGGAAAATCGAAGAAATTTGGATAAATAACATATACGATATATATATATATAAATATATATTTAGAAAAACTATTCGTGATCCTTGAAAACTATATTTTAATTACCCAAAATATTTTAGACACGGCGTACTTGGGAATTATAAAAATAAATTATATGCATATAAAATCCATCTTAAGAAAATATACAAATAAATATATAATACCTATATTTTACCTTTAAAGTTCATAGCATATATGTTTATATAAAAAAAAACAACAGATACCATCTATAGGAACATACATTGAAATTTCTATAAGTTATTTTATAATATGAAGAACTATCTTTTTACTAGTCAAAATACCTTTAGATAAATGCCTTAGAAATCTTGAAATATCTTTTTAGGCAAGAATCTAAACTTCCGTCAAATATGTATATGTTTAGTTTAAAATTATTTTTATAATAGATCGAAATACCATAGTAATATTTTTAGGTCAAAACTATACAAAAATATCTAGAAAATATATTTCGTTACGTTTAAAAGCCGTATTTAAAATATCAAACAACAAAATTCACTAATATTCCAAGCATACAGTTTACTAATTTATGAAATACAATAATGTACTTTATATATTTATACATATATTAGTACCTATCTACCTACTATACATTTACGGCCAATAAAAATAAATTTTAAACTGGCCTGGCCCAATCCACATTGACTGACCCATTTATGGGGGTTCTCCTGTAACTCCATTGATGGATGGACTTTAAACCCAAGGAAAAAGAAGAATAAGTAAAAACAGATGAGAAGTCAGTAGAAGGAAATGAAGTAGAAGGAGAGGGGAGAGAGAGTAGTCGGGAGAGGCGGAGGGAGGAAGTGGGGTGAAGAAGAGGGGCGAGAAAGAGAAGGGGGAGTACCAGCGGGCCTGTGCAGCGGCGGAATTGCAACCGGCCGGTGGTCGAAGAGTTCGACACGGTGGCGCAAGATCCGCGGTGGAGGATTTGCTCCACGCCGAGAGACTGGAGGCTGTGCGAGGACGGATCGTGTGCGGCTCCTGTGCAGCAGACGCGGCGGCGGAGGCGCCGATCTGGGCTGTGAGGTCAGGGCGGAAGGGAAGGGACGAGCGCGGTGGCGGAACGGAGGGTTCACGGTGGCGCGGGCGCCGCGATCGCCGACGCGCGACGGGGACAGTGGCTGGGTGCGTCACGCCAAGGAGGAGGTGGCGCGGGTGCGGTGAGTTTAGGGTTTAAATTTTTGGGGTTTCAGTTTATGGCTATACGATTTGGGTCAGTGTCGGCAGCGGCGGTTTGTGGCTGTGGCCGTGGAGGAAGGACGGTGCGATACGACGGTCGGCGGCGTGCAAGGCAGAGGGGTTCGCGGCGGCGGCACAGTTGCTGCTGCGAGAAAAGGGCTCTGCGCGTGGAGGCGTGCGCTCTGGTGAAGCGGCAAGGAGGGTCGTGGTCGGCGGTGACCACTGGCCACGTAGAGGAGTCGCAGCGACAATAGTGGCACGACGAGGTATGGGTTAGGGTTTGGCTAGTATTTTTTTTCCCTTCTTTTTCTGGTGGTGGTCCTGTTGGTAACCCCGGTGGCCGCGGTTATGGTGGTGATATGGGTGGTGGTAGGCGACTTTCCGGCGAGGGCGATGGAACAGACCAGATCTGGTCGTGCTCGGATTTGGTCGGGAGGCTTTAGGGGTGTAATGGTCAGGTTGGGCTTGGTTCGACTTAGGTCAGTGGAGGCGGGTCGAGGAGTTGGCGGTTCACGTTGTGGGGTCAACATCGGAGACGGGGTGGTGCTGGAGGAACAATGATGTGTTGGTGGTTGGGGAACGACCGATGCGGCGGAGGACATGGTAGTCTCGAGGAAAGGCTAGTCGGGTGGTGGAGGAAAGGAGGCGGGGATGGAAGCCTTGTCGGAGTTCGAGGGAACGTCGACGGAAAATTAGGATTAGGGTCTGTGGATTTGGAATTTGTGTCGGAGTTGTGTCCGACACCAGAATTAGGCTAGGAATTTGGTGTCGGGGGTGTCAGACACGAGAGAAAATAATGTAATTATAAAAATAAAAATAGTGGAAAGAAAAAAATATGGCCACGGACACGGACACGATGCACGATGTTGTGGAGAAATAATTTTGGAGGAAATTATGAATGGTAGAAATATATGGATGAGTACCTCTCCTTATGTAGGAGGTGAAAATTCTCAGTTGGATAGGGATTAGGATATATTTAAACCACATTTAGATAATTCAATTTAAATCAATAAAATCAAATCTAAATTTAAATTAAATTCCAAATTTAAATCTAGATAATCTAAACTCAAATTAAATATAAATTCTACCTTTAAACTTTTTAAATTAAATCCATAAAATCAAATCGAGATTTAAAATGGCCACAAAATTTCCAAATATATTTTCCAAAAATATAAATAATAATAATTTTGAAAATAATAAATATTTTTAAATATCTTTTTGAATAATAAAATATTAATATCAATAAATTCAAAAATGGAATTATATATATGAATTCAAATTCATGTACCTCATGTGCAAGGAATATTTGCATAAAAATAGTTTTCTAAATTACCACTATTAAATAAGCTAGCCTTTTATAAATAAATAAAAGTATTAAGTTTTGGCTATCTTGATACTTTTCACAAATTTAAGTAAAATACAAATACAAATAATTATTATATATATTATTTTGAAACTATAAAAGTAGAAAAATATTTTTCTAAAAATATGTACGTTCGCACATATTCGCACTCGTCGAGCAATTACGAAAAATAAAATTTCGCACGACGTGCAATGCAACTACGCGACGTATAAATACAAAAAAAATCAGTACCAAATTTATAATAAAAAATAGTAGAAATTTAGGGGTTTTACATCCTGCCGAACTTAAAAGAATTTCGTCCTCGAAATTTAGAATTAGTAGGGGGTGAGAAGGCACAAAGGGGTAGCGATGAGAAAAAATCAATTCACAATGTTCAACACAAGATGAATTAGGAAATCGTGATTTAGATAAATACGAAAATAATCGTAGATATGGCTAATTAATACAAGAGTGAAAATGATCAAGGGTTAAAGTTTAATCAAGATACCTGTAATGAGGAATGGTATGGTATCATGAGAAAATAAATTAGAGACCTAGAAGATATGATTTCTTGAGAGTAGGTTGAGAGCACGATTAAGAGAACGAATTTGATTTACTCCTAAATTAAGCGAGTAGATGGTCATGATAGGGTCGAGAAATGGACGAGTAGTTTAGGATGAAGATATAGCAACTTTGAGTGGTAATGGTCCTAATCGGTAGCAAGACTAGAGAAAGTTCTAGTATAACGCATTCGTCCTTCTAAAATAGGTGAAGGCGAAAGCAATGTAGAGTTCAAAAGACGTATTATCGAATACGAACACGTGGTTCAAAGACGACCAAAAAATTTTAAAAAAATTGCCAAGACAGTCGTGGATGGGATTCCAAGGGGTACGTTTAACTACATCACATCCACATAGATTGAAAAGGCGAACCAAAGTGTACTCGGTTGATCAGACCATCATGTACCGGTTCTAATTAGACAATATATTAGTGAGCGACCGCTCAATATCATATGCCTTGATCAAGCTCGATAAAGAATTAGCTTGCAAATACTAGGCTATATTAGCATCATTAGTCTAGATAGTAGAATATATGCACGATGGTAGATGTAGTGCCCCATCCCGCTCAGTCAATCGGAGGAATCAAAACGCCGACGGCGTTCGGACTTAGCCTTGCAACGGCTTGCTCAGAGACATCGCTCAGGTGGGGTAGTTTCGGTGAACTTGCCTCATCTTAGCCTTCACTTAATAATTCGTATGTTTTCAACTTGCACAATAGGCTTGGTAATAAAAGAGACGAATCCACGAAGCTAAGAGAATAATCCCGACATGTCGAATCGAGTTTAGAACATGGAAAATGTCCCACGGTCGGATTAGAGTTGGTGCACGGCGTGCTTTGAAAATGACACTCGGTCCTTCGTCCCGTGGCTTGGGAGAAGGTAAAGCTGGTATTCGTCACAAACTATGAGTTAGCCTAAGTCATAGGCGTCGCCCGCATAAATGCTCGATAAGGCATGTACATTTTCTCGATTTCAAGGCTCGGCGTAGTCTTGATCGTCCCAGGAGCTAAGTTGTATCGTATGGTTTATGGCATGAGTTAGGTACCCAAAGAATTTGGTTGTTCAAGTTGAGCGTTTGCACGGTCCCACGATTCTACGGCTGCATATAGCCATTCGTTCCCACGGTAATAAGGCTCGTCACGTTAAGAAGTTTGAGGCGGTCCCTCGGTTGGGAGTCTCGCATTCCTATCCACGTTAAGATGTTCGAGGCGGTCCCTCGGTTGGGAGTCTCGCATTACTATCCATGTTAAGATGTACGAGGCGGTCCCTCGGTTGGGAGTTTTGCGTTCCTATCCACGTTAAGATGTACGAAGCGGTCCCTCGGTTGGGAGTCTCGCATTCCTATCCATGTTAAGATGTTCGAGGAGGTCCCTCGGTTGGGAGTCTCACGTTCCTATCCACGTTAAGATGTTCGAGACGGTCCCTCGGTTGGGAGTCTCGCGTTCCTATCCACGTTAAGATGTTCGAGGCCGTCCCCCGGTTGGAAGTCTCGCGTTCCTATCTACGTTAAGAAGTACGAGGCGGTCCCTCGGTTGGGAGTCTCGCATTTCTATCCTCGTTAAGATGTACGAGGCGGTCCCTCAGTTGGGAGTCTCACGGTCCCGATGTACATTACACAAAGTGTGGTTCAGAGCACGTGTTGCTAAGTATTGTTCTAGTCATACCAACAAATTAGGCCATGCATTTACGTGAGTCTAGATGTCTCGTAGGTGCGTGGTCATTGGATACCTTGTCGACAAGGATTTCTGTCTAGACTGGTTATACGTCGGGGCACCGGGCCCAGTCATCCTAGGGGGTAGACGTTATAGCCGCGCACGATTCATTGCGTGAGGGTAGTCGGGAGCTTTCCATGGGGCTCGCAACCTTGCATCGAAAGACCCACTGCCTACCCGAGCTATGTCCGCAATGGCTTGTCATGCCAGTGGCCTTTCATATAGATAATTGGCATGCTATACGGCGAATTCGTATGCATGGTGTCGATCGTAACAAAAGAAGCGTAAGCACGGTATGTGATATGTTGTGGAAAGCGTGCACGGTATGCACCCAAGGTATTATAGAGCCTAAGATTTGGTTAAACGTAGAGACATGTGTTTCGCCACGAGATATGGCGTTGTACTTGAGTTCTCAACACCGGTTCTACAAGTTGTGTTAGACGTTTTGAGTTATGTCTGGAAGGGCCGTAAGGCGAGTTTAGATAAGTCAGGTTACGCTGTGAGGCACGGCCTCGATGTTTAAGGCACGAGCAAGTATTTGACACGACCGAGTCGTTACGTCCCAGAGTATGGCACGAAAGACATGTACGAGTCGGTGCATTGACAATGTGCATCGAGAAAGTTCTAGAGGCAAGGATAAGGAAGATATCGGTACGATAGCACGGTGATGGTCTAGGGACACAAATAGGCCAAGGCGTCGGTCCCAAAACTGATCCTAAGACAAGAATAGAAAGACAATCGAAAGGGTTTAAGCTGCACAAAGTAAATGAACGTGTCGATTTTGTATGGGTGGACGAGGAGCTCACTCCACCAGTACAGTTGAGTACTGATACCCACACAGTTTTCATGTGCAGGCACAGGTAGAATCTCGTGACACGGAGCTCGCTTGGATGCGTCGAGGCACGGAGTTCCTTGACGATTCGAAGCATGCGGCCGCGTGGAGTCAAAGACTTATAGAGGACATAATGTTTGGACATCGCCTTCCGAAGCTTCCGCTGGCTCAAGCATTGTATCGAGAGATAAGAGAGAGCAGAAAGACTTGTAAAAATGAGAGAAAAGTGAGCACGAGAGACTTGTAATCATGGCCTTGCGTCTATTGTAATCTAATTGTTCAATATCAATAAAGAGATCTTTGAATAACTTGTGTTTGCCTTTAAATTTCTGCTGCATGTTCAATATTTCTGCTTGGGACTTCTGTGCGACAACCCCGTCATCGTCGATGTAATCGGCCGTTATGAAATTGCCTTGCACGAGCGCAATCTAGGCTCGTACGGCATCACGACTTAGCGAGGACGATCGCTCCTACGGGAGCGAGGCGTGACATAATGGTATCAGAGCACGGCTTTACGTCCTTGGACTATCGATTGAATTCTTGTACTCTGTTATTCTCGCATACTTGAAGTGTTACTTCCGTAAGTCGATATCGTTGGTGAGCTCTCTCTCAATTGTCCTATAGGATGTCCATACAGTAAGTCTAATATTTTCAAAAGCTCGTACAAGTGTTCAATCGAACGCATCGATAGGTGATGGTCTTTGGGCCGAACGGTGCCGACCTTGAGTTGATAGAAAACGCATGCTAAAGTTAGCAAGTCGTGTGCGTGCCTACGAGTCCTACGTCGACATGAGAAAATGAGCGTGCAAAGTCGAAGTATAGTCAATACGGGATGGTTACGCACACGGCCTTTTGGCTAAGTTGTGCCGTGCGTCGCGCACCTAGACTTTATGGTGCAAGCGAGTTATGAACGATATTAAGTACCGCTCAGTCGGGAACAAAACCATACTTAGAGTGGCTACCGATAGAGTGCTATCGAGCGACGATAACGTCTATGCGATATGGATGAGCGTACTTGAAATATGAGGAATGGTTCGAACGGGATTCAAAAAGTCAATTTTGATTTGAATGACAGTTTTGAGAATTTGTAGAATGACTTGACCCTGAGTGGTGTATGGACATTATAGAAATTGTTCAGGCGAAACTAAAGGAATTATAGACAGTACGAGTGCATCCACAAGATGATATCGCAAAGCCTTAGAACGAGTAGCGCTCAGTTGGTCATGATTCGAGAGTCGCAAAGGAGATATCGTTCGGACGATTTGTGAGTGGTAATACGAGTTACGAAATGGTTGAATGGAGATTCTAAACGATAAAATAAATGGATGACTTGATTGAAGAAATTGATACGAATCGTATACGAAAAGTTAGCACGACGGGAAGATAGCGTGCATGAAAGGTTTGACTTTGAAGAGTACGCAAACGACTTTGAGGATTAAAATTAACGTTGCTCGATAGTTTGAGTTAGCAAGGAATGATACGAATTGAGGAAATACGTTGGTCGATGACTTAAGATAGACGGATGAACGATACGTGAATTTGGGTTTGAGGAAATTGATGTTGTAAATTGATTCGAGATTATCCAGTCGGACGATATCATCATTCGCACGACTCAGAATTCGTTGCAAACGAAGATTGTTAGATTACGTATATCGTCAATGGTATTAAGGCGTATCAATGATGATATACGATAACTCGGGGGTACTCTGACTCGTGAATGGCGATTGTGCAAAAGTGTTATTGTTCGGTTGCATGCAATAATTAGGATTTTGATTGAGACGAATGTTGGATGAAAGTGATCGTGTCTTGATGGTTACGGGGATAACCACAGCGTCGATGATCTTGTCTTGTGCGAGCGAAACTCTAGTCTCGCGCATGAGTTGCGTCGGATTTAGGACGATCGTTCCGCGTGAGCGCTGATATGGTGATTCATGTCACGGGGATGATCGAACTCAGAAAATCAGGGCACAACAACTTCGATTTTTTCGACTTGTTGGCTTGATGCGAAGGTGAATTCGGGGATTTATAGGACTTGTGATTGATAAAGGAATGAAACTTGAGGATTGAGTAGGTCCAATCCGCGCATCGAAAATAAACTAGTCTAGACACAAACAAGAGTTACGCCCCGATGAAATGATTATTCCGTGGGAGCGTTGCATGGTGATTCATGAACCACCGTGGATAATCGAACTCACGTAAGATCAGAGCGTGGCATATTGTTAAGTCAGACGACCTTATGATCGATTATGTGAATTAGAATAGATGATTTCAAAAACGTGAAATATGAATTATGGATTAGAGATGAATTGTGTCATAGCGTGCTTGATTTGAGAATGAATGATAGGCGAACTAATGTCGAACGTGTTCGAAGAGATAGACGATGCGAAATGGCTTGATGAACGAGCAATATGTCTTATCGAAGAAATCGGTTGAAACGTGATTTATCGTAGGATGGCCTTACTGAACGACTCGGACCCTGTGCAACAAATATTGGGATGTGCGTTGGAAATTGATGCTCGATGTTTAGAAATCGGAGTGATGCGAGCTTGGGTAGCAAACCCCGTACCATCGATTTGGTTTGACCTTAGGATGGGGTCAGTGTTGATATCGTTGTTTGGGAACTATGATTCCAGTACTGACGGAAAGACATAGCCTAGTGGTTAGGCAGACGTCCCAGTATGAAACGATAGGAATTATGGAGGTACCACTCATGAGGCTCGGTTGACATGCACGTATAGCAGGGACGCCCGAATATGTGCACGATCCGGCTCGAGTGGTGATGGCAGATTCTCTATCACGAGGCTTGGCTGAAATACATTATTTTGGGGACGCCTAGAATATGTGCATGATCCAACTAAGTGATACGTTGAATCAAGTGAGACTTGAGGAATGGGAAAGTGTCGAATATTTTGAAATCGTGAGTTTTGAAGAAATGTTGATGGTAACACGATCATTGAATTGAGACGAGTTCGAATGTTGGTTGATCGGTTGGTGTGCCTTATGACTAAGTTAGCGATAGCACGAGCATGGCTCGGAATCGAAGAAACGCGTAGGCAGAGTGTGTATGATTATGTCTTGGCCATAGAAATGGTAGGATGATTTGCCTTCAGGAAAGTCTCGAGGATGAGACTTGTTCTGAGTGGTGTATGATGTAGTGTCCCGTCCCACTCAGTCAATCGGAGGAATCAAAACGCCGACGTCGTTCGAACTTAGCCTTGCAACGGCTTGCTCGGAGACATCGCTCAGGTGGGGTAGTTTCGATGAACTTGCCTCATCTTAGCCTTCACTTAATAATTCGTGTGTTTTCAACTTGCACAATAGGCTTGGTAATAAAAGAGACAAATCCACGTAGCTAAGGGAACAATCCCGACGTGTCGAATCGAGTTTAGAACATGGAAAATGTCCCACGGTCGGATTAGAGTTGGTGTACGGCGTGCTTTGAAAATGATAATCGGTCCTTCGTCCCGTGGCTTGGGAGAAGGTAAAGTTGGTATTCGTCACAAACTATGAGTT